>CAUYPO010040967.1:0-25112 GCA_963574435.1 Cheirogaleus major
AGACACGGTCTTGCTGTCGCCCAGGCTGGAGTGCATTGGCACGATCATAGCTCACTGCAGCCTTGAACTCCTGGGCTCAAGTGATCTTCCTGCCTCAGGCTCCTGAGTAGCTGGGGCTACAGGTTCTTGCCACCATGCCTAGCTAATTTTATAACTTTTTTTTTTTTTTTTTTTGTAGAAATGGTGGTCTCTCTATGTTGCCCAGGCTGGTCTCAAACTTCTGGCCTCAAGTGATCCTCCTGTCTTGGCCTCCCAAAGTGCTAGGATTATAGGCCTGAGCCACTGCTACTGGCCCTTTAAGATTCAATAGCACCCTCCCCTTCTCTGCTGTTTTCAGTCGCTTCAGTTTCACCTGCTCTGTCCTTCCGCTTGTTTGGAGCCTTCCTCTGTGGTCACAAGGGGAACCAAACAGACTTTGAACCAGGTAGTGAGGCTCTGGTTTATTTTTATTTTAAAAGCCTGTGCACGTGAGACCCACAAAGCTTGTGGTTCTCATGTAAGCCTTAAGACTGCTCAGGAAGTTGGTGAGGGAAAGTTTGGGGGCTTAAGTTGGCTTTTGGCACTGTGGGGTTGGGAAGATTTTTAAGCCAGGCCAGAATACAGCATCACTTGGGAGGACAATACTATTTCCTGACCCCCAACTTTGAACCTTCAGGGCCTAAATCAAAGGGTCTAAATCAAAGACCCCAAATGGTTCAGCTCAGGACAGAAAAGCAATCAGTTGGGGGAAGGGAGCTTCCTCTCTGTTACCTTGTTTTTCCTGTTTCTTGGTGGTTGGTGCTTGTGGGGCCATGGGGCTTTTCAGAGCATGGTCACAGGCCTGAGATTTGAGGCCAGGCCCGGAGTTGTAGGGGAGCATTTTTATGGGCGAGAAGATTTATTTTTAAAAAGCCATCTGCAGAGCTGATTATAAGTGATGGGAGTAAGACAGAGAGTCTGAGCTCTATTTTCAAATCGTCTGTAGGTGAAATGACAGGGGAGGGGAGGCGACTTCAAGGTGGGCAGGCTTCTGCAGGCCAGTCCACTAATGGGACTCTGCTTTCCAGGCTGGGAGAGGCACCAAGGTGTGGGTGGGAGGGGTTGTTAAAAACAGTCTCTGTCTTTTCTCCTATGTCCCATGTGGAGATGTCCACGCCTAGCAGCTGTGGCTTGGGGATGGAGAAAGAAGAGGAGCTTTTAATTCTTCTGAGTCAAGTCCCCACACCAGGAAATAGACCCCTCCCACCACCCGATGTGAAGCCTTGGCCCCCGGAAAGGGAGAGCAGCCTCCTCCAAGGCCGTCTTTCTTGACGCTCATGTCCGTCCAGGGCTGTGAGTGAGTGTGGGGTGTTTGGCTGCGTGTGTCACTCCGGCTCCAAGAAGCCCTTCTGTTGTTTTTGGCCACTGCTGTGACTTAGGCAGAGGAGTGGCTCCCTTTCAAACACCGCAGACATCCTCCAGATAATATTTAATGGCCTCTTCCAGTAGAGTTCCCGATATTTCAGAGGGGCCTTTCTTTCCAGGAACCCAAAGTGCTTTTCCAGACTTGGCCCTGGGAGCTGGGAGATGGAGGAGGGAGGTGGCTTATGAATTGTGTTTTCCCGGAGGCGGGGAAGTGGGGCCAGACCCCTGGTTTCCTGCCCTTCATCCAGGATACTGGTGGTTGGGACTGTTTGGAGGTATCTTTGCATGCATGATGCCCTGAGGCCTCTTTTTAGAAATTTGGATATTTTTCCAAACTGTAGCCCTAAATGAAAGATAGCTTGCTTTCTTTTCTCTCTCTCTCTTTTTTTCAACAGTGCATTTAGAGGTTCCTTGTGCATAGTTTCTTTTTTTAATCAAGGAATGCCACATTGGGGTCTCAGTGGGTCTGTCTGCCACCCCCTTAGTGAGGCTGCTCAGCACAGGCTATGAGGCCACAGTAGCACCCAAAGGTGCCCAGCTGGGGGACCAACCCCTGACTGTTTCCGCAGAAGCCACGGATTCAGGAGAAGGCCCAGCCAAGGCCCACCTTGTTAGCCCAGAGGCTATTTCTGGGACTGTGGAGCTGGGCACCCATCCTCCCCTGCCCCACCCCACCCCTGCACGAGCCAGCCTGGTACAGTGCTGTGGGCAGGCACATTCCTAAGTGTTCTACAGATATTAATTTAACTCTCACAATACCCGTATAAGATGGCTTAGTGGGAGGTAAAGGACATTTGAGAGTATTTGGAAAGACCTGAAGTTTCAGGTGTTTACGGAAGGTGTTTCTAGATTTTCTGATTTGAAGCCAGTTCACAAAAGACCTCATTGGCTTCAGATTTCTATTTTGAAGAATAGCACATAGAGTTGCTGCTTGGGGTTCTTCCCCTGGATCCCATTCCCTTCCCTCGCTGGAGTTAACCACCATCCCGAGTTTGGTGTTTTTGTTCCTGTATAGCTCTTGCCTGTGTAGTTGTCTGTCTCTCTGTGCCTGTTTTAAACCTTCATATGAATGGTGTCATACCCAGCATGTCTGTCTGTCTACTGCTCTTTTTGTTCCCACCTCGCCGTGCCCTGGAGATGTCAGGGTAGACCTGGTGGGAGCGATGCATCCCGTTCCAAGGCACTTGCCCGGGGCACACAATCCCTTGCAGGTGGGACTGGAACCCAGCTTCCTGCCTCTGCGGTGGCTTTCTTATGTCACAGCTGCTGTTCTCTGCCCCATCGGAGTTCAAAGACTTGCTGGCATTTGATGAGGGAGGGCAGGAGCAGTCTTCATGTCTTATTTTGTCTCCTCCCATGTGTTGTTGGCATCTGGCCTGTCCCCCAGGGTCCCTGCCCCCTAGCCTGCTGCCCTCTTTTCCTGGCACTTGAGAGTCAGGTTCTTAGGGACCCGCGCCACTTTGCCATTTATTTTTCTTCTCCCAGGGTAGCAGTTGTGCTTTTATTACTTCTTGATGAAGCAAATATGTAATGACAAAAAGCTACTGTGAATTTGGGAATGCTTCTAAATGAATTTATATTTTGGGGCTCGCAGCAGCATCTTGCACCATTTGGAAGCTAGTTGTGCTCTGCAAGACGGGGCTGTGCTCTGGATACGGGGCTTGTGCTGTGTGTAGGGTTTCAGAAGAGGCCAGAGGTGGGGTGCCATGGAGAGTCCCACTTGGCCAGGCCACTCCCATGTCCCATGGGCAGCCGGCAGGTTCTCACGCGGCTCTTGTCCCCGCCTGGTTTCCCTGCTCTTGCTTTCTCCTCTTCCTACCCTGGCTTTCAGCCACTCAGCCATCGCCGTGCCCAGTTACCACCTGGGCTGGAGAGAACCGGAAAGGACAGATGTGCGGCAGTCTGCTGGTAGCCCTCATTGTACTTTCTTCGGGCACGGTTGTGAAACTCTCAGCTCTAAAGACATTTGGAAGATTATCAGGGGATGCCACCGAACTATGACAAGTCTGAGGCTCCTCGGGGCCCTAGTAACTGACTCCTCAGGGGCCTCCCTGACCGGTTCATCCCAGCTCCCTGAAGAGTGGGCAGGCAGGAGCCGGGCTGGCACACACTGGGTGCTCACCGCTATTGAATGCTGGTGAACAGTGATGATGTGGGCCCTCGGACAGGGCTTCGCCAGCCACAGTCCAGCAGGAGACGTTCAGCAGATGCTGAGGGGCTGGATGGTGATGGTCCAGCCATGGTATTGATTCCTGGGGCTCAGGGCAGAGGTCTGATTGGCTCTCTGCGACCCAGAGGTGTGCCCCGGAGTCAGGAAGCCAGAGGCCAGGGAAGCCGGTTTTGTGATTGAGATGTGGTCAGAGCCTAGGATGACCTTAGCCCCTGCCACTCTGCCGTGGCCGCTCCCTGGGCTGGCGCCTCCGATTGCAGGCTGGTGGGGAGCCAGCGCTGGCCTCCCAGCTCCCTATTAGGCAGCCCAGCTGTGCTTTGTCCTCTTTTGGTCAGCTGCCCCCTTCAGAGTCCTCTCCCAAGGTACTGGCCATGCTGACACGTCCCTCTTAACCCTGCCCCTTCCTCTCCAGAGGGCAAGGTTATTGTGTTTGGCTGGGGCTCCTGCTTTAGAAAATCTTAGGGAGTTTCTGGTCCTCTTGTGTGGGTTTGGGGACCTCAAAGGAAGTAAAACCTGGGCCTTAGTTTTCCTTCTCTTTCCAGTTCTCTGGGCGAGCCAAGGGTTCTCTCTTGAGCTGCTGTCTTTAGCCACAGCATCCCAGGGGCTGTGGATCTAGGCAGAACTGTGGGGCCTCCAGCTCACCACGATGTGGGGTCCAGCAAGGCTTCCACTTGCCTCTGCTCTCTTTTTTTTTTTTCTTTGAGACAGAGTCTTACTTTGTTGCCCAGGCTAGAGTGAGTGCCGTGGCGTCAGGCTAGCTCACAGCAACCTCAAGCTCCTGGGCTCCAGCAATCCTACTGCCTCAGCCTCCCAAGGAGCTGGGACTACAGGCATGCGCCACCATGCCCAGCTAATTTTTTCTATATGTTTTTTTAGTTGGCCAATTAATTTCTTTCTATTTTTAGTAGAGATGGGGGTCTCGCTCTTGGTCAGGCTGGTTTCGAACTCCTAACCTTGAGCTATCCACCTTCCTCGGCCTCCCAGAGTGCTAGGATTACAGGCGTGAGCCACCGCGCCCGGCCAACCTCTGCCCTCTTAATGTTGGGACTTCGGGGGGCGGCATTTGGGAGAGAGATAGGTGTGGACAGACTGTCCTTTTTGAACTATTAGACCAGGTAGCTGCTTGGCAGAAACTGTCCTGTCCCCTGGGAAAGTGAGGAAGGGTTGGGAGTTATGAGCCAGGGCCTCAGGAGACCCGAGGACTTGCGCTAGTGCTGGCTGTGGCCACTGTGTGATGCTGGCAAGTCACACCTGAGCCGCACCTGTGAACCAGGCAGCTGGGTTGTGGGGTGGTGGGGGGCTGTGTTCTAAAACCCTTGCTTGGATTATCACATGAAGCAGGTCTCTAGGGGCTGAGGCGATGCCAGCATTCTGCATTCCTGCCCTCTTGGGGGGCACTCAGAAAAGTCCAGGCAGGGGTCCTCAAACTATGGCCCGCAGGCCACATGCGGCCCGCCAAGGACATTTATCCAGCCTGCCGGGTGTTTTTGCTGTCGCTGCCTGTCCTGCTTAGCAGCCGACTCGTCCGGGGCCCACAGTGCGCGCTCTCCAATGGTCTGAGGGACAGTGAACTGGCCTCTTGTTTAAAAAGTTTGAGGACCCCTGGTCCAGCGTTTCTGGACATTGACCCCTGAGCTTCCCAGCCTGGCCCTAAAGCTAACTATTCTGCAAACACAGCCTCTTTAGGAGCCTTCTGTGTCCTCAGCTTTCAGGAATTTGTTCTCACCCTCTAGGGAGGGTGTGGGTGGGGCCAGGTGCGTGCACTTCCCTTGTAGACAGACCCAGAAGCCCATGCTCTGCCTGTATTGGGCCCTGCGTTCACCCTGACTCTGAAATGCCTGCTTAGGGCGTGGCCCTGAGTGGGAAGTCAGGTGCCTGGGGAGGTGAGGCCAGGCCTTGTTTGGGGCTAGTGAAGGGTGCCTTAGTTCTGTCTTCCAGCCTGGATGCTCCAGGTGTGGTCTGGGGCGGGGGTGGCTCGGGAGGAATAGGAGAGCATCTCTGCTCACCGCAAGGTGGACTGTTCATAATCGGTCTTTTGTGTAGGCTTGGCTGGCCCATAGGCCTTGTGTGAGGGAGGCCGCCTGCCTGTGGGCTCAGTGGGTCTGAGGAACTCTCCAGAGCCAGGGAGCAAGGCTTTCAGCCTGGAATCTGCCCAAGGGACTCATGCCAATAGGTGGCCTTGTTTTTCATTTGTTTACTTCCAGAGCCCAGCTCTGGCCCTTCTCTCCCTTGCAGCCGTTTGAAGAAATCAAATCATAGAATGCCCAAGCCACAAGGGACCTACACTGTCATCTACCCCAACCCCCTTAGAGGAAGAGGCTGAGGTCCATAGAGGTGATCTGATTTGTCCAAGGGTACCCTGCCATGAGCTCATTCCTTGTGGGGTTGGATTTGGTAAGAATTCTTTATTCTGGGTACATATAAACCATTTTCTGAAGTCATCCTTGCAGGTGGGCTCAGAACACCTGCACATACACACATAGGGCGAGCCTCTGTGCTCCCAACGAAGCTGCTGGGGTTCTGGCAGAGTGTGGGTGGTCAATTTCAGGTGAATTTCACTCATGCAGTGCAGCTGTACTGCCAGGGTAGCAGTGTGGACAGATGGGCCCCTGGATCATCCAGGGACTGGCTGCTGAGTTTGCATTTTGCACCTGCAGTTGCAGTTGAGGAGGGGAAGGAGAAATGAGCCTGAGGGACAGAGACAGCCTGGTGGTGGCAGTGGTCTTGGTATTAACAGCCAACACACTACGGCATGCCCAGCCCTGTGGCAAGTCCTTTACATGCATTATACCAATGAATCATCACAACCACCCTATGAAGGATACTTTGACATTTTCATTCCCACCTTACAGAAGGAACTGAGGTTTAGAGAGATTAAATAACTTGCCCAAACTCACACAGTGCTAGTAGGGTAGCTGGGCTTTGACCCCAGGCCTGCCTGGCCAGAGCTCACACTCATAACCACTGCCTGCTTCCTCTGTGCTGGGTCATTGCTGCTGGCAGCAAGCACCCTGACCAGGGAAGGGAAGCCCCTCATCAGAGATGGAGCTGAACCTCTGCCCTCCCTGGGCCCCAGACACTTCTCTCCTGATTTGCACATTCCTGAGAAACCAGGAAAGTCCCAGGGCTGTGTCGAGCTGTAGAGGTATGGCCAGTAGAGGAGTGGGCCCAGTAGAGGTGGGGGTGGCTCAGGGCCAGGTGGGGGCTTTTAACCCACGTCTCCATGCTACCCTTTACCTTCTCCTTTCTTCCCTTCTCTTGCCCCCCAGTGGCACCCCAGGCACTGGCCACCCCCAAGGACAGTCTTGGGATGAGCCCTGCCTGGCCCTCCCCCTGGGCAGGGCATCTCTTCCTTGCCTTCCTGGTGACATCTTCCTGGTGTCACTGGCCTGTCCTTTGTTGGCTGCCCCAGAGCAGGGCCTCCTCTTGGCTTTGTCGAGGTTGGGTCGTAGAGGTGCTCCGGGCCTCCGCCCTCTGCAGCAGCCGTGCCGAGTTGCCCCCGCTTTGTTGGAGGCTCGGGCTGGCTGTTTCACAGACATCATCTTGTTCCATCCCCACGACCAGTAGGAGGGATTAGCCCTAGTTACAAGTGTGGGAATCAAAACCTTGAGAAGTGAAATAACTCGCTCAGGCTACTTTATGGAAGACTGAGATCCAGTCTCCACAGAGTGAGCAGAAAGTGGCAGCTGGCTCAGGGCAACAAAAACAAAGTCCTAAAATGATGACAACACCACCATCACCACCAAGAACAAAACATTTTCCAGCTTGGCTACAGCATTTTTGGGCTAGGAGGGCTGGGAGTGTCAACGCTGCTGGCCTCCCTGGGGAGGAGAGGCCACATGGAAAGCATTTTCCAGGCTTGGGCACCTCTGACCTACTGCACTGTGGCTGGGTTTGAGGCTGGGTCATTGCTCAGAAAAGCTCAGGCAGGTGGGTGAACACAATGATGCAAGGACGGCCAAAGCCAGTCTGAGCTTGTCCCTCGAATCTGGCCTTAGGCCTCTGTGATTTCTTCTTTTCAAATAGAATTTCAGTGCCCATTGTCACCTAGGCCTGTTGACAGGGGCCCCGTGAGCCTGGAGAATAGTGATAAGGATGCAGGTTGTGAGGTAGGTGCTAGCTCTGCTGATGCTGTGTGCCTGGAGCCCTCCTCAGCTGCTAGGCTCAGTGGCTCACGCCTGTAATCCTAGCACTCTGGGAGGCCGAGGCAGGCGGATCACCCAGGTCAGGAGTTCGAAACCAGCCTGAGCAAGAGTGAGATCCCGTCTCTACTAAAAATAGAAAGAAATCAATTGACCAACTAAAAATATATATACAAAAAAAATTAGCTGGGCATGGTGGCACATGCCTGTAGTCCCAGCTACTCGGGAGGCTGAGGCAGGAGGATTGCTTGAGCCTAGGAGTTTGAGGTTGCTGTGAGCTAGGTTGATGCCACGGCACTCTAGTCCGGGCAACAGAGTGAGACTCTGACTTAAAAAAAAAAAAAGTACCGGGACAAGTGCCTTCTATGTACTAACCCACATAATCCTCATAAACCCCTGAGAAGTGGGCACTAGTATCCCCCATTTTACAGAAGGGAAAACAGAGGCCCAGAGAGGTTCAGTAACTTTCCTAAGGCCCTGCAGCCAGCAAGTGGCAAAGCTAAGATTTGAATTCAAGGATTTCCAGCTAAAAGGACCATGATTCTCTTGAAGACAGGGACCTCTGTGTGACCTTTATTTCTACCCCCAAAGCTATCATAGCACCTGGTACCTAGTGGACTCTTGGAAAAGTTGTAATGATAGAATGGACAGTGCTGGAATCCTGCCCCGTGTAGGAAAGTTGCCTTTAAGTTGGAGGGATCCTGGTATGGTTTCCCGTGGGGGTGTGAGGTCGCAGCAGCCCTGAGGACCCCTTGGCTTCCTGCAGCCACTTGCTATCTGGGGACGAGGGCAGGGGAGCCCCTGTGCATGGAGGCCCTCAAGTGTAAGTGGAGTAGGCAGGGCTCCCTGTAGTCCAGGAGGGGCAGTGCTGGAAGCCCCTCACTAGCTGGTCCTTCCGTTGGGAGGTCAGCGTTGCCTCTGTGTTACAAATGCCATTAGGTATTTAGTAAGATAGCAGGCAATGTAGGATTTTCATAAAGTTATCATCTCATGGGGGGGTTGATTCTAATTTCTCTCTTTAGTCATGATGCATGTTAGCTGCATGCATGAATGAATGCATTTAAAAATTTTTATGGAAAATTCACACACAGGAGTAGAGAGAATAGTGTGGTGAATTCCCACGTGCCCATTACCCAGCTTCAGCAATTAGCAACAGAACCTGCCTGTAATGTTTAACCATCTGGGCCGTTTTATTGACACTGAGATTAGTGTGCTAGCATGAACTGCTAGGATACTCTCAAGTGAGAAAGGACAAAGAGATGAAGTGATATTATAGTACGAACAAAAATCCACCCCATGTCGCCACTGTGCTGGGCATGTGGCAAGTGCTCACCTGAGCGTTCGAGCTGACTGCACTCGATAACTGGCAGGTGGTATTGGCTCCAGCCCCCGGCTGGGAGAAAGGTTTCTAAAGGGCAGGTTCAACCGGATACATGAGATTCTCAAATGTATACATTGGGGCTGAAGGTACCACAGCTGGCCATAGTTCATCGATTCAACACATGTTTACTGTGGATTGTGTTTTTTTTTTAAATGACATTTCAAAATAAGACAAAGTGTAGTGAATAGTAAAATGAATACCCTTTTGCTTGCCACCCAGATTTAACAAATGTTAATCACTCACTCTTTCCAAATAAGAGCCAGGGGCATGGTCTCTGCCTCTGTGGAGGCCCATGGGTGAGAGACCCAGGTGCTGGCAGTTTCCTTGTTACATACAAAGATGTCACATCCAATATAGGGAAGAGAGCCCAGAGGAAGGCCCCAGCCCAGCCTGGAGGAGACAGGTGGGACTTCCTGGAGGAGGTGATTATGTGAACTAAAAATCAAATCTAGAATACGGTAAGAGTGAGGCTAAGTGAGGCTAAGGGGGCGGTGGGGCAGGGTGCATGGGAGGTGGGTCCGGCAGAGTGTGACCGGAGGCAAGAGAAAGGGTGTGCGAAGCTCTGGGGAGGCAGGGGCAGGAGGTGCGTGTGGAGTGGGCAGGGAGCAGCCGCAGTGAAAGCGGCCTGGGGGTGGGCAGCAGTGAGGGCTGTGAGTCAGCGGAGGGACGAGCTCTGGTCATCATCGGGGCGGCAGCAGGTGCCAGGCTTGTCCTGAGACCTGCTCAGCGCATGGCTGTCTCAATTAGACACCACACATTGAGAGGATTGTAGACCAATATAATCCCATGTAGAGAAACCCATGGAGCAGGTGGGGAAGGGTGTATTTCCACCCTTCTATTTTGAGGCAGGGGACTATTTGAAGGAGCCCAGGTTGCTCGAGAAGGCTCCAGGCTGTCACTTGGAAGGGGGCTGTGTTTGATAGGCTCAAGGTGGAGAAGTAGGACTTGGTGGAAGTTGTGGGGAGATGGAGTCTAGCTCAGAATAGAATTTCTAATAGTCAGCCTTCTAAAGAAAGGCTGAACCATTGGGGCGTGGGTTCCATTGTCTTGACTGTGTTGGAGTAGACTAAAGAGGTGCAAGTGGGTGGGGTGGGTGGAGGAAGGAGGACTCTGTATCGCCCAGCCTTTGAGGTCCCTCCTTCTGAGATTTAGGCAGGGGAGGGCAGGTTAACTGACCCGTGGGCACAGGCAAATGGCACTCCATGGAAGGCGGCTGTGGAGGAGGTGCTGGCCCGTTGCCATGGGAACCTTCTCAGCTGTGGGTTTCCAACTCCAAGGATGCCCTGGAAGGGAATGTGCTCACTCCACCTGCAAGGTGATGAGTCAGCCCTGCCTCTCCTGCCAGCTTTCCCAGGCTAGGCAGGAATTTGAGCAGCAGACCCTGCCTCTACCCTCTCCTTGGACCACCCATGCTCCCCTGCCCTGGATGTGGGCTGTTGTCATTAGAGGAGACGCTGGCAATAAAGGCAGCCGCCAGCTCCTCTGGCAGCACTGGGGACCCTGGCCTGGGGAAGCTGCTAACCCAGTTGGCTAAACCTCAGCCTGTGCAAAGGGTGAGCCATCCTCTCTGGTGGCCACTTGGCAAATGTGCACTGGGCACCCACCACCACTGTGCTGGGCCGGGACTTGCAGTCCAAGGGGCTGGGGGGATGCTGAGGTTCTGAGGGAGAAATGCAGGCTGGGTGTGAGTGTCGGTTGGTTGGGTGTGGGTAGTTTCTGGAGGTGGATGAGGAAGGCTTCCTGGAGGGAGTGGCATTTGATCTGATGCTGGAAGGCTAAGGAGCAGCTAGAGTCCTAGGTGTCTGGAAGCTAAGGTTCATGGCCCACGGCTCTTCCTTCTGTGCTCCCTCCCAGGGGTCCAGTTGTGAGGGAGCACACAGAATCTGCCAGCTGGCTTGCCGGGGTGCAGGAATCTCATACAGCTGTGTTTTCAGGGTGCTAGCTGTCTTCCCCAAGACCCTAGGAAACCCACTCTCCTATCCTTAGGCCCAGTCCCTAAGGATCCAAATGGGGGCTTGTAGCCTGTCCCCATCCCCGATTTGGTGGCCCAAGTGCTGACACTGGAACGCCCAGGGAGCCCTGCATTTCTAACCGCTGCTCGGTTATTTGCTTCATTCATTGGGCCTCCGTTTTTATTTGAATTTGAGAAGATGAACAACTTCAGGGGGAAAAACGACCATCTTAACCCTATCACCTACACACAACAATTTTTATTTTCATAAACCTATTTTTGTTTTTGTTCATGCCAGTGTTATTTTGATAGCAGTAATCATAGTATATGTAAAATTTAGTTCTGCTCTTTTATTTCTCCACTTGGCATTTTATCAAAAGCATTTTTTCTTATATAGCTACACAGCCTCTGTGTTCCTTCCATGGAGAAAGCGAGATCCAAGTGCAGAGGTTGTTTTATAAATATATATTTATTTGTGCTTTCCTACCTCTTTCCAAAATGCATTTGAGGTGGGTACATTAAAAGGCTCATGTATAACAGTTTTAAATTAAAGTTACACGATCTAGAGCTTTGTCGCAGTGGGGGTGAGGTAATTGTCGAGAAAACAATGTTAAAGAGGTTAATTTTTTTAAAAACTTAAACCCCTCCCCCTGTTTTATTGTGATATAATTGACAATTAAAAATTGTACATATTTCAGATGTAGAAAGTGGTGATTTGTTAGACATATACATGTCTTTATTAGACATATGCATATTGTGAAATGATTACCACAATCAGGTTAATAAACACATCCATCACCTCACATAGTTGCCATCGTGTGTGTGTGTGTGTGTGTGTGTGTGTGTGTGTGTATGAGATGAGGACACTAAGATCTCTCAGCAAATTTCAGGTAAACAATATACAGTTGACCTTTGAACAACACAATTTTGAACTGTGCATGTCCACTTATATGCAGATTTTTTTCAATAAAGGTTATACTGAGTGTGCCTGCCTCCCCTTCCACCTCCTCCACCTCTGCCACCCTGGAGACAGTAAGTCGTCGTCGTCTTCCTCCTCCTCCTCCTCCTCCTCCTCCTCCTCCCCCTCCTCCTCCTCCTCCTCCTCCTCCTCGACAAGGATGAAGGCCTTTATGATGATCCACTTGCACTTAATGCATAGTAAATATATTTTCTCTTCCTTAGGATTTTCTTAATTACATTTTCTCTTCTCTAGCTTACTTTATAAGAATACAATATATAATACATGTAGCATACAAAATATGTGTTAATCAACTAACTGTTTATGTTAGCGAGGTTTCTGGTCAACAGTAGGCTATTAGCAGTTAAGTTTTTGGGGAGTCAAAATTATATGCGGATTTTCAATTGCTTGGGGCAGGGGGTCATTGCCCTCAACCCCTGAGTTGTTCGAGGGTCAACTGTAGTATTGTTAGCTATAGTCACCATGCTGACTGAAAGTGTAGCCTTTGACCCACGTCTCCCCACTTCCCCACCACCATCCTACTCTCTGCTTCTGAGATTAACTTTTTTAGATTCCACATAAAAGTGAGATCATACAGTATTTGTCTTTCTGTATCTGGCTTATTTCACTTAGCTTGATATTAAAAGAGATTAGTTTTTTATTTTTTAAAAAATAAAATTTTTTTCTCTTTTTTAGAGACAAAGTCATGCCCTGTCACCCAGGCTGGAGTGCAATGGTGTAACCATAGCTCACTGTAGCCTGCAATGCCTGGGCTCAAGCAATCCTCCTGCCCCAGCCTTCCCAGCAGCTGGGACCACAGGCATGTGCCACCATGCCCAGCTAATTTTTTTATTTTTTGTAGAGATGGGGTCTTGCCATGTTGCCCAGGCTGGTCTCAACCTTCTGTACTCAAGTGATCCTCCTGCCTTGGCCTGCCAAAGTGCTGGAATTATAGGCATGAGCCACCATGTCCATCCAAAAAGAGGTTAGTTTTTGTAAGTCAACACTCACCTTAGTTCTGAGCTTCCTGGCAGCCAAAACAAAAAGGGATATTGGAAGTGTCACAGTGTATATTTCCTAGTAAAAAAAAATAATATCACTTCATGGGAAAGAGCCACTTTTTTGTAAGCACTAAACGCTGAGGACTTTACCATTTTAGGAGGGTGGTACAGTAGATGATGCTGTCAGTATTAGTTTTATGGAACACACAGAAACCTTTTTTTGTATACTTAGTTCTTGAATCAACTCCCAGTAAAAGCATGGTGTTACATCACACTTGGGTGAAGGCATTTCTGTGGGGAGCTGAAGTAATAAAATCGAGCCCACTGTTTCTAGAGGTGTAAGCTCAGAGAGGCATGAGTCCTAGGAGATGCTCTTTCGCATGTCCTGGAGACTCCCGTGTGGCAGTTCGACCGCAGAGCAGGCTGTGTGGACTCCTGGCTCTGAGTTCAGAGGTTTTCTGAGGTCTTTACTGAGAAGAGCACTGTTTGGTTTGTGTGCTGAGCATGTGAGAGGCAAAGCTGCTATTTTGTTATGAAAATGAGAGCGTGGCCCACCCTACCTTTTCAGAAAGAGACTGTGGAGGCCAAAGCTGTCTTCTAGAGCAGTTTCTGGATCTGTTCTGTGTGTCATCCAGGTGCCCCTGGCCTCAGGCTCTTTGCCATGGAGCAGGATGAGGCCTTTCAGGAAGGAAACGATGTGGTCGGGTGGGGCTGGGCCTGGGCACAGCACCCTTACTAGCTACCTCGTGCTCAGCTGTTGACATATACTCTCCTAATACTTCTCCCATTATTGGACATTTTTGTGGTTTCCAGTTTTGGGCTTTCATAGATAAGGTCTCTATAAATATTTCTTTCATGTGGACGTTTTCCTGCATTTTCGGATAATATCCAGGAAATGGATTAATCCCTCAAAGGAGAGGATCATTTCTATGAGTCCTTTTACATATTAATTGACTGCTTTTAAAAGACTGGCCAGCTTGATGTGCCATCAGCAAAACATGCCTATTTTTTTCCTTAATTAAAAAGGAAAGTCATATTTATTGTGGAAAATTTGGGGACTATAGCAAACTGGAAAGAAAATAAGGATTATTCAGAAGTTCTACCACCTTAGAGCACAGCAGTGTGTGGTCTGGGGTGCCATGACAGAGATCTTGTCAGGCAGGGGTTTGAACTTGGGACAGTCCCCTGCTGGTGACTGTCCTTAGGTGCCCCCCTGTTGGGTGGGGGAATACCTGATTTTCCTCTGTCCCAAACAGTCTTCTCAGCCACTGACCTGTCTGGCCCCGGGCTTACATTTCTAAGGCTCTGAAGGCCCTGATAACATATTAATCTAGTGCTGGACACATAGATGATGGTTTAGAAAACTCTTAGATATTTAAATGTTTGGGAGGAAAATGTTAAGTTGTCATCCCCTCCTGGCAATGTAGCAGACTCCTCAACAGCTCCTACCTGCCAGGTGCAAGACCTAGGAGGCTGATGTGCTTTGGTGGGAGAAGTCGAAAGAAGTGGAATCTGTGTCTGGGAAAGTTTTGCACAGACCAGGCTCCTGACCACAATCCTCAGTTCCTGTCCATCTGTGAGACTTGTTTGCTAAGACTGAAGGGAAGTAGGAAAGGTTGTAAATGAGAACCTAAACCTGCCGTCTCTGTGCCTGGTTCTCACTTCCCCATCTTGCCTTCTCTGAACCAGACATTCCATGGTCCAGGAGTGGAGGAAGCCTCCAGGGCAGGGAGAGACCCTTCCCATGCTGGCCAGACGCCCTGCTGAACTCTTGATCGGGCCACCAGTTGTGGGCTGAGGCTTGCTGGCACCCCCAACCCACAGTGCCGCTTCTGCTACTGGGATGCTCCACTGTCACCCAAGTAGCTACGTGTCTGACTGGATTTCCCAGAAGCCGGGACAAGAAAAAGAAGATGGTTTGTTCATGGAAGTACTTGCCCTTACACTGAGTCCTTAGGAACTCTAAGAACTCGCTGATGATTTCCTAGGTGGCCCCAATTGCCAAAATGGGCGAATGCATTGGGCACACTTGGCGCTTTGCACACAGCAATGGCACACTTGGATGGCTGAGTTGCTGTTCAGCGTGTGGTAGGGGTTGATGCACAGAAGGTCCCTCTCTTCTGTAGCTCTGGCTGTCTCATTCCGTTTGTGGGGGGCGAGGTTGCTTTCTGTGCAGGGACCATAGCTGGAAGTCCACAGGTGTCTCTTGGAGAAAAGGAGATGAACGCTTAAATGATGGCATCTTAGAGTTGATGGCATCCAAACCCCCGTACCACATGTGGAACTCTTAGTCTCTCTTGGGGATGTCCCTGGAAGATGCCTGATGTCCCCAGGGCTGCATAGCCTATGGCCAGCCCATCGGATGCACAGTTGGGAACAGTTTTCCAATTTCCAGGGGCTGTGGATGATCAGAATTTTGGAACCATGGGATTTGCCAGAGAGAATCTTGGTTTTGGGATGTTTCCTTGGGGGCAGTGAGGAGGGAAGCCACCGGAATGTCTCAGCTGCTGTTTGTGTTGTTTGGGTGAAGAGCTCCCTGTTGGGGCCTCGTGATGCCTCCAGCTTGTGGCCATGTGTAAGGCTGGGATGGATTTGTTCTGTCTGGTTTGTTAGATACTCAGTCCTGTTTGCCTCTCCCCACCCAGAAAACCACAGTGAACTGTAAAGGCTGTTCTAATTAAGATTCGTGGTAATTGAGAAGGAGAGAGGGCCTTGAGGAGACAAGAGTGACTTCGTGCTTTGCTCTGTGAAGGAGAGGTTCCTTTGTTGTGAGGACTGGAGGCGGATCATGCAATTAAGGGCCTCCTCCAAAGCCTGCATTAAATGGGCACCTGCTGTAGGCGACCACAACTTCTTTGGAGGTATTCTGGTTCTATGCACATGTCTTCTCTCTGTCACCCAAGTGGAGAGTTCTACTCCGAGGCTATATTCCTTAAAGGGTGGTCTGTGGACCACCTGGATGAGTGTAAAAACTGTAGCTTCCTGGGCCTTACCCAGCTCTCCCAAACCAAATGCTCAGGTCAGAGCCCAGGCGCCTGCATTTCTGGCAATTTTTGGGTAAAGCTTCAGAACTCTCTGAAGGATTATCTGGAGGAATAATACTGCTTCAGTCTGAATGGAAAAAGTTCAGCCAACAAACTTCTCAACTTCTTAACATTTTTTTGGCCAAGAGATGGGTTCTTGCTATGTCACCCAGGCTGGAGTGCAGTGGCTATTCACAGGCACAGTCAGCTCACTGCAGCCTTGAACTCCTGGGCTAATGCTTATCCTCCCACCTCAGCCTCCCGAGTAGCTGGGACTACAGGCATGCGCCACGACACCCAGCTTCAACTCCTTCACTCTGTCCACTCTTCCTCTAGGACATTCTAATGAAGCTTTGTCTTCTTGTGATTTAGATCATAAATTCACCAGCCATCCCCAAATAAGCATCAAGTATTTCTTCTGGATCTCAAACCGCCTATCTTAGAGGGAAAGTAAAGAAAGGAAAGGAAAGGAAATCTATTTCTGTTTTCCCGATTGTGAATGGCTTTGGGCTTTGGAGCCAGCTGGCCATCCGCAGGACTGCTTGAAAGCAACATTGCAGCGGTGGTGGTGGAGGCCACGCTGGTGAGTTTGTTTCATCCTGGGGACCCTGAGGAGCTGTCCTTGTCTGGCAGGTGGCCTACCCCGCCTGCTGGTCCCTCTCAGCTTGCTCAGCAGGCCTCTCCTGCCACCAAGCACACACATCTGTGTCCTTCAGTGACCTGCCCAGCTCTGTTGTTGGATTTCCTGTGGAGAGAGGGCTGTTCAGCTTTCTCCACCCAGCCCCACCCTGCTGCCCACTCCCGGGCCCACCTTTGTGACCCCTGATCCTCTAGTTTCACTTGAGCCAAACTCTGACTGTGGACTGTTGGCCAGGTCCTAGCTTTCATCCAAACCACGTGACAACGGGGGTTTAGGTTGGCTCTAGACTCTGTGAGCGCCTTGTCATTGTCATGAGACCGGCTCATTTCAGCCAGGGGGTCTGCCAGCAGCAGTGTGTTTTGCTGGTGTAGGTGCAGACAGCATCCTTGAGGCAGGGGCCTGGGAAGTGTGGAGCCTGGCAGGCCTGTAGGATGCAGTTTGATGGGAGATCCCCTAATGACTCTATACCCCTAGGGTTCGTTTCGGGGGCTCTCAGTCAAGAATCCCTCCGCTGCTTCCCTGCCTGGTAGGAGCTTCGCAGGGGAGATGTTGGGGTGCAGGGCAGTGGGGGATGCTCAGAGGTGGGGGCACTGAGGTGGCAGGGAGGGTACCAGGGAGTCTGCTGACGTCAAGTAGACCAGGATTACAAGAAGGGCTGGTGAAGAGGAGGTAGGGCTTGGAGCCGAGACTTAAGAACAAGGATCTCTGAGATGTTTCATCTGGAGGCCCAGGGAAGGTGAAATCTTCCAGTCAAAACAACTTAGCTGAGGTACATTTTTAAAAAGGGAGAAAAAAATTCTGATCAGGAAAAGGTTCTAATAGAACAAGTGGGCACACTTATTTCTAAAGGTTTTGCAGTCTTTGGATTAGCATCTTGGCTCTCGATGTAGCAAAAGCTGTGAAAATGCTTGTACTCTTTAGCCTTGTAATTCTACAATTCTTAGGATTGTGTCCTAAGGAGACGGCCCAATGAGAACAAAGACATGCTTACAAATATTCTCTGTGCCATCTGTAAGAGCAAAACTGGGGACAAAAGCACCCCCATGTCTAACCTTAGGGGAGGAATTTAACCATCCTTATACATACGATGGTGGAATATTTTTGCAGTCTTTAAAAATGATAATTAGGGCCAGGCCTGGTGGCTCATGCCTGTAATCCCAGCACTTTGGGGAGGCTGAGGCAGGAGGATTGCCTGAGCCCAGTTCAAGATCAGCCTGAGCAACAGAGGCAGACCCAGTCTCTACAAAAATCAAAATTAGCCAGGCATGGTGATGTGCTTCTATAGTCCCAGCTACTTGGGAGGCTGAGGCAGGAGGATCTCCTGAATGCAGCAGTTCGAGGCTGCAGTGAGCTATGATTGTGCTGTTGCACTCCAGCCTGGGCAATAGAGCTAGACCTTGTCTTCACACAAATATATATATATATATATATATATATAATTAGAAAGATCATTCAGGTACAAAATATTCACTAGACTTTTGAAAGTATGATAACACTAAATAGTATGTACACTGCAATGATTGCAACTGTAAAACTAGTATAAATCAAGAGGATAATATGCAAAAATCAAAATGGCTATGATAAGGTTGTAGGGATTAAATTTCAAAAAAGTGTTTACATTTTATGGCAAGTCAGGGAATTTCTATCTGAAGCATCATCCTTTTTCTGATATTTTTCTGCTGTTGCCTCTCCCTTGAGTAACAGCAGCTCAGAGAGATCTAACCATCCATTCTGAGCACTTTCAGGGTGTGCCGTGTGCTGCCAGGCTCTGTGGGACGCACACACAGAGTATTAGACGTGGTCTCCTGAGCTTAAGGGCAGAGGGTGTGTGTCTTTGCTGGGAAGACAAGATGTCCCCATTCTGGGCAAATGGATTAGTGCTGAGGGGTGGGAGACATGGGGGCTGAGGGTCGGGGAGGGTGGTCTGGGTCTTTAGCTGGGATTGAGAGGCCCCTTAGGACCGGGAGAGCTTTCCGAACAGGGAAGCAACCAGTCTCATGTCTGGGAAGCCTAGAAAGACCTGCAGAGTTCAGTTCTCATAAGATGGGTTTTGTTCAGATCATCACAGCTGTGAGTGAGGTCAGAGCTAAATAAGACGCCTGCCATTCACGCCACTTTCTAGAGACTGGAACTGAAGTCCAGGAAATGAACTCTTCCAGGAACCTCCAGAGTCCTGTGGGGACAGGGGTGGGACACAGGCTGCTCCCCATGGGCTGGCTGTGCTCCAGCGGCAAGCCCCACCCATGCTGACCCCAGTGGTAAATCCCTATGGTGGTTGGGAAGCCACACCCCACCCCGCCAAGGATGCCCTTTCCATCCCTTTGAGTGTCAGAGGATCTGCGTTCCCTCTCCAGGCCTCTCCTTTCACATCGCCCCTGCCCTGCTTGGGTGTCAGGGACTCCTGGGGCCGCCCCATCCGCACTTTCCATTTGGGGGACTTTGATGTTTTGTTTAAGTGGGGATGTGATTGAGAGTGTGTGAGGGCGAGAACCGGAGGCTCTGGCTCTTTAAGGCTTGGCCTTCAAGTGAATTTTGGCAGAGGAGACACTGAACGTTTAATTTTAGGGCCAAGGTGGGGGGTGGGGGAAAGTCCCTACTACATCTGGTTTGTGTTAAGCCCTTCCCTTCAGAAAAGGGCTGTGTTTATGGTTGAGATCCGGTGGAGATGGGGTGGGAGGCGGGAGGGACGCTGCTTTCCCCTGCTAGGCAGTGTGGCACAGGGACAATGCACGTAGCTTCCTTCACGTCCTTTGACCCTATCCCAAGCCAGACAGTTCCAACTTTGAGAAGACCGTGACATGCATTCTATCCTTGAAGTTAAAGCAAGATGTTTGCTGTCAAACGGCCTCCGGCAGCTGGACTTTGCCAGGCCAGCACCACATCCCTTGTGTCGCAGAACTCCCCGGAGTTGGCCGTCTGTCAGCTGGGCTCGTCTGCAGCCTGCAGGGTCCTGGATGGGTCACTGCCGCGCCCACGCGGGGCCTCTAGGAAGCTGCTGTCTGCGGCTTGGCTCCCACGGGCCTCCCTCCTGTGGTCCTGGGATTGAGAGGTTGAGTCCATCCTGAGGAGGTCTAAACTGTCCCCTACAGAGACCAGACCCAGTCCCCTCTGCCAGATGAAGAAACTGAGGCCCAGAGAGCTGAAGAAGCTCATTCAAGGACACTGCAAATCAGTGGCAGACTCAGGAATCAAGCCAGACATCCCCTACGCTAAGGTTGGGCCGGTGCTCTGTGCTCTGTGCTCTGTGCACGGCCCCTCGTGGCTCTCCCTCTGCCTGCTGTTCATGTGCTCCTCCATGACCTGCTCCCCCAAAAGCCCAGCCCTAGGGACTGGCGAGGGTGGCGGGTCTTGAAACCCAGTGGAAAAGTTCCCAAGGCTGTGAGTGCTTCAGAGGCTGGGCTGTTTCCTAGCAAGAGCATGGCACCTGGCTTAGAGGAGGAGTTTAGAAAACCTCAGGTGAATGAATGCCAAGGCTGCTTGGCCTGGGGATGGGGATGCCGGTGTTCAGTTAGAACCATCGCTTCCAAGAGGGATGCCAGCACGAGTCTCTGTGCCTGAAGCTCCGCTGGTTCCAAGACCGTGTCCTGTCTTCTCCAGGCCTTCCTCAGTCCTGGCATATCACCTGACTCTTACAAAGTTTGGAGTTTCAGAGCTGAAAGGGGCCTTAGATATCAAATGTTCTATCCCCTTCAAGTTGCAGAGGAGGAAACTGATGCAAGGCCACACAGCTGGTCAGTGGGAACATCAGGACCAGAGCCCAAGTCTGCTGGGTTCCAGAGCTTCTGTGTGTCCCTCCCTGTGTATTTGGGTTGGGAATTGATGTTAGAAAGAGGAAGGCCCCGTCTTGGCCGCTGTGTCTCCCCTTCCTGTATCTTCCTCAATTGGATGAGCTGTTTCCTCTTTCTCTCCCTCTTTTCTCCGGCTTCTTTCCCCCTATAGTGGAAGATGGTGGGGTGGTTTCACCAGAACAGTCTGAGTAAAAAGGCTGGGCCTCTGGGATTGGGCCAAGTCATTCCCTTGTGCCTTCCTGGAAAGGGAAAAAGAGGGCAGGCCGTCTCGCTTCCTTCCGGGGAAACCAGAGCCTGAGTCACCGTGGAGTCAGGGCCCAGGGAGGGACCCATCCCTCACTCAGTGCCTCCAGCCGTGGAGGGGCACATCCCTCCTGCTGGCTCACGGAGGGTGAAAGGCCAGGGAAGGCCTATGGGTGCAGCTGGGCCCATCCCTAGTCCGACTTGATTGCTTTTAGGGGGGTGTCCTCTCTGCAGGGCAGGCTGGTGCTGGTGGCCAGGAGGGAAGTCAGGTGATCACATGGCCCCCTCCAACCAGGAGTTTTTAAACACCCTCAGGAATCGCGACTTGAAATGTTTTTAATTTATAAGTCTTCAGTGTCCGTTTTGTTTTATCATAAAAGTTTGACAAAGTCATGATAACATAGAAAACAACTCCCCACAGGTAACACTGACTTATCTGTGACACATATAAGGTTTACATTTTTAATTTATACACACGCACACATATATATGTTGTTATGGTAAAAGATCCATAACATGAAATTTACCATTTTAACCATTTTGAAGTGTACAATTGGGTGCATTAAGTACACACACATTGTTGGGCAACCATCACCACCATCCATCTCCGTAACTCTTCTCATCTTGCAAAACTGAGACTCTCTTACCCATGAAACAACTCCCCATTTCCCCTTGCCCCCAGCCCCTGACAGCTACCATTCTACTTTCTGTCTCTGTGATTTTGAACACTCTAGGTACTTTATAAGTGGAATCATAGAGTGTTTGTCCTTTTGTGTCTAGGGCATTTCACTTGCATTATGGCTTTAAGGTTTGTCCATGTTGTAGCGTGTGTCAGAATTTCCTTCCTTTTTAAGGCTGAATCATATTCCATTGTATGCATCACCACATTCTGTTTATCCATTCATCTGTTGATGGACATTTGGATTGTTTCCACCTTTTAGCTATTGTGAATAATGCTGCTATGAAAATGAGTGTACAGATATCTGGGTCCCTGCATGCTTTTGTGTATTGGCAAAGAAGTGAAATTGTTATACTTTATATATTTACTAATTGTGCCTCTCAGACACTTTGAGCCCCCAAGGCAGGCCAGCAGGGGGCTTTGGACGCCAACCCCAGGACAGGGCCTGCCACAGTAGCTGTCTGCAGGGGCCATTGGGCTGGCCAGCTGGGTCCCCAAGGGCACACTGTGTCTGACTGGCTGTGACACAGCTCCGGGAAGTCTGGAGTCATAGAACTAATGAGAAGTTCCAGCATCTTCTGAAGGAGAAGGGCCTTTTGGGCCAGGTTCCCATCTTCCCTTCCTCCCTATCTCCTCCTACTTTGGGTTTTGGGAAGGGGGCTACAGCCTCCTGGGAGCCCCGGGGTGGAGTGGGGGGACCCCAGAGCTTCCTGGCCCCACTTTCCCGATGACCTTTGTCCCTGCTGGTCCTTCCTGCTCTGGGCTGCTCTCTCAGGGCTCCCCCAGAGGGTTTGTGTTTGATAGATTTTTGGCCAGTGAGTTATAGAGACAAATGCAACACTTCCTAGCCTCCTTTGGAGAAAATTTCTCTCTGTTTCTTCCTAACAGAGTAGGCTCTCCTTCCAGATTCCTGTTCTCACCATGTCTGCTGGAGCCAGCAGTCGGCCACTGTATGAGGCTCGACCCCTCCCCAGGGCCCCACGCAGAACAGGCTGGTCTCTGCGGGTTTGCTGCTGCGAGCTGCACTGGGACCTGCACCTCTGACCCCCAGCAGTGCCCTGCACATGGCTCCCTCTTGGGTCTCTGTGCCACTGGCAATGCATATATTCTGTGAATGGGGCCACTTCTTTCTTGTGGCCTGGCAGTGGCTGGTCTGGTACCTGTACTTACTTACTGGATGCTCCGAGAGAAAGAGGAAGCAGTGGAAAGAATTTGGTGTTAGAGAACCCCTGGTTTTTGGTTTTCAGCTTGTTCTTTGCTAGCTGGCTTACTTAACCCTCCTGAGCCTCAGTTTTTCCATCTCTAAAATAGGGATCAAAAAACCATATCGCTTGTTAATAAGCTTGTTGTGAACAATAGATGTGATCACTGTTATAAAGTGTGTAGTGTCAGTGAGTGTCAGCTGCTGTCATCGTTGTGCCCTCTCCTAAGTGGGAGGGGCCTGGGGAGGACTCCTGCAGGAAGATGAGGTTCCTAGGACCCCTGTGTGCCTTCCCTTTGCTTCTCTGTTGTTTCCGTCCAGGCCAAGCTCCCCCTGCAGAGGCTGCGTGTGAGGCTGTCACATTGGGAGAAATTGCTTCCTCCTCGGGGAGATGGGAGTTGCTGAACTCTGGCCTGAGGCCAGCTGCATGTTCTAAGCAGGGATTGTGTTTGGGGGGGACCTTGGGCTTCAGTTGAGATGCGCCATATTCTCTGATCTTGGGCACCCTTCCCTGCCACACCTTCTTGCAGTCCCTGCCTCCAGCACCAGGCGTTTTGGCTCAGAGCTCCCAGCTGCCCTGGGTTGCTATTTGGCTGTTTCAAATCCCTTTTTGGATTGCAGGCTCCAGGACCCCTGTATCCCTCATATTTGGGGACAGAAAACAGTGGCTTCCCTCTCCATGCAGCAGGGTGCCCCCTTCTTCTGCAGGACAATTGGGACCACCAATGTGTGGGGCCTGTCCGGCTCGGGGGAAGGAATGGGAGAGTGAGCCCTGGTTGGAGCTGCCTTCTGCTTTCTGCCCCTCCCTGCAGGTGAGTTGAGCTTGCAAAGGCCGTGGGAGAACCCAGCTTCGCAGGCAGGAGCACTGGGTGGCGGGAAGCCCTGTCATCTTCCTTGCTGTATCCTTGAGCTGGTTCTTATTGTGAGCCTCAGTTTCCCCATCTGTAAGAAGAAGACAATGTGTCTTGCAGGGTTGTCGCCAGGACTAAACGAGATGATGGATGTAAACCACCCACCTGGTGGGCTTCCTCAGAGTGGGCAGGCGTCGTTATTTTGTGGGTGGACAAACTAAGGAGTCCACACCATTCTTTCCCTTCTGTGCACAGAAGGTGAGGTGTTACAGGTTTCCTGTATATTTCTCTAGCCCAGAGTTGCCCAGACGTGCTTGATTATAGGATTCACCCAGAGTACTTGCTACTTGTTAAAATGCCAAGTTGTGGGCCCCACCCCAGAACTTCTGAGCCAGAATGGCGGTTGTTGCGGTGGGGGTCTCTATTTTCATCATTTTTAATGATTAGGCCAATTTGGGAAGCGTTGCTTCCTGCAGATTGCTCTCCCCGTGGCCGTATCGTTCCATCTTCACGGGAGCCCATTGAGGTGAGGCAGGTATGGCCCCACATGGAGCGGGAGACTGTGCAGTGTGAAGGGACTTGTGGGGGAACCAGAATCAGAACTCAGATCCCCCGTGCTGCGTGGCCCTTGTGCCTACGGACATTCCACTAAAGGAGGGGACGGAGGGGGGGGTGGATAGAGAGAAACGGAGCAACGACGCAGGCCTCAGTGCTGGCACCGGGGACCTCAGGGACCAGCGTGGGGGCCAGATGGTGGGGCAGAGCCCTGACCCTCACTGGGACACTTCCCCATGTGCCTTCTGACAAATAGGGCCCACGTGAGCATAGTGGGCCTTGGGGTTCTTCCCAGAGCCCTGGGAATCAACAGATGTCGGAGTGTGAGGAAGTTAGGAAGGCACAACCTCAGGTGGCATGGGCCAGGTGGGCAGGACCGAAACAGAGTCCCAGGGCTGATGGTGAAGTCCTGTGGGCAGGTAGCATCCACGTCTCCCCTCCCGCCCTTCTTTTTATTGGTAGGAAAGCTCTCCAGAAGCACAGGAGGGCTGGCTGCCCTGTTCAGATGGGGGGATTGAGGCGTGGGTATTGCCAGAGTCGGCCCACTGCCTTGCCTGCCTCCTTATTCCCAAGGGTGGCCTGGTCCATTAGAGAAAAACCCTTTTAGGGCTTCTCTACCCGACCCCTTTTCCTTAAGGGTGAGCTCAGCCTCTGCCAGGCCCCAGCCCCACAGGGTGATGTGACTGGGTGGGCAGTTGGGGGAGGAGCCCTGCTCTGGGATGTGTGGGAGTGTGGCCGGTACTCGGTGACCCACTGCCTGGCCCCGGGGTGGGTCAGGAGAGAGCAGCGGGTGAGGAGGTCCAGGCCGACTGGGCCTGTGGTTAGGAGTGTGGGCTCTGCCACCCCAGGTGGAACTCTGGTTTCTCCAACTACTGTTTGTTGTAGCCTTGAGTGAGTTTGTGAGCTTCTCTGTGCCTCAGTTTTCTCATCTGTAAAATGGGATTAGTAGTCTGGCACAGCTGCCCAACTGAAACAAAGACAGGCTTAAAAATATTCAGTATGTGGAGGCGGAGCAAGATGGCGGACTAGAAACACCGCCAGATAGAGCGTCTCTGCAGAAAAGACAGCTTCTAGAAGATATTAGAAGAAAGAAGCAAGTAAACGACCATACATCGGACGGGGGTCGGAAGGAGGAGTGCCGGAGAC
>CAUYPO010040968.1:0-57551 GCA_963574435.1 Cheirogaleus major
ATGCCAGCATTGGAAAGCAGCTGTAAATACAGATGAAGCTTCACTGGCTTGCCTGCAGCTCACCTCCTGCTGTGCAGCCCAGTTCCTAACAGGCCACAGATCTGTACCAGTCTGTGGCCTGGGCATTGGGGACCGCAGATCTAAGGAGTACAAATTGGTGCTGTGAAGAAAGACAACTCTCTTATCACTATTAGCAAGAAAGCTTCTGATAAGAGTCAACACTGCATTCACAGTCTCTTTGTACAAGTGTGAGCCCTTCTTAGCACATCAGCAAGAGCAGAAAAATGAAGAGCAAATGAACACCTGAAAACAACTTGAAGAAAATGGAAGCACCTCATTTCTCACTATGGAATTTAACTGAACTTAAAAGTTTTTCCTAAATTTGGTACAAACTCATTTGGCAGCAAAAGCTGAACTGATATAAGGCCGTTTAAAGACTTTATTTATCCTACTTAGTATGAATATTCATTCATTTCTCTGCAGAAATAACAATGTGCTTGATTACAGGGCACAGACCTGTTGGGGATGTTATATATCAGTACATTACATAAGGTATATGCATTCAAGCACCTTCCTGAAAGCCAACAATTTCTGAATTCTAAAATATTTCTAGCCTTAAAGGTTTTTGATAAGAAAGTATGAATTTGTACTAGTTTTTCTACTTAGGTAATATGGAATTATTCTAGACACTTTTACTTTATATAGCATACTTGGCCCATATTCCTGATCTTAATTTTTTCATCTATATCCATAAAGTATAATATATCTCATCTTAACCAGAGTACTAGGTAGTTAATAATAGCTAAGCACTTAAAATGATAATTTATGTGTCTACATATATACATACATATAAGACATGTATTTATATGTATTCAAACACACAAACAGAGCTCCTATGGTGAACACCTTGAATTTAGAAAACACGGTTTATAATTGATATTTTCATTCAGTGATCTGTTTCTCAAAGACAAACCTTTAATGAAGAGCCCTGGCTGGCAGCAGGTAAGAAGGAGTACCACTGAAATATTGTCTCTTTTTAAATATTCTGTCTTCAGGAAAAGAACTCACAGATTTCTCTTCAAATTACTGAACATCTTAGAGAAGCCTGATATTCATACAGAAAATTAATTTATCTATATATTGTTTAAAGAGCTTATTTGTGGCATCTTTATCTATGCTGAGTTCTGCAAGCATTTCTTCTTGATTACGTTGCAGGAATATCTTGGCTTTCTATTATGGTTCAAAGAGCTGCAATATATATTCTCTATATTCGATTTTGCATAATGGGATAATAATAATCACATCGAGTTGTTTTGAGAATTAAATAACACATTAAATGTCAAGCCCAATGCATTCCACTTGATATCACCATGCATTATTCTCCCCAGTTTTCAGATGAGGCCAAGAAATTGTAGGTAGCTTGCCCAAGGTTACATGACTAAGAAACCAAAAACTGACACATTGATCTTACATTGTTGTCAGTGATTGTTGTTCAATGTTCTTTCCATACCATTTCGCTATCTAAAATAAATGATGAGGCCAGGTGCAGGCTCATGCCCATAATCCCAGCATTTTGGGAGGCTGAGGTGGGAGAATCACTTGAGGCCAGGTGTTTGAGATCAGCCTGGGCAACATAGCAAGGCTCCATCTCTACATAAAATTAAAAAGGAAAATTAGCTGGGCATAGCGGCACGTGCCTGTAGTCCTAGCTACTCAGGAGGCTGAGCCAGGAGGATAGCTTGAGCCAGGGAGTTTGAGGTTGCAGTGAGCCATGATCATGCCACTGCACTCTTGCCCAGGTGACAGAGTGAGACCCTAACTCAAGAAAGAAAGAAGAAAGAAAGGAAAGAAAGGAAAGAAAGAAAGAAAAGAAGGAAAGAAAGAAAAGAAGATTTTAGGCCGGGCATGGTGGCTCATGCCTGTAATCCTAGCACACTGGGTGGCCGAGGTGGGCAGATCCTTTGAGCTCAGGAGTTCGAGACCAGCCTGAGCAAGAGTGAGACCCTGTCTCTACTAAAAATAGAAAGAAATTAGGTGGACAACTAAAAATATAAATATATAAAAAATTAGCCGGGCATGGTGGTGCAGGCCTGTAGTCCCAGCTACCCGGGAGGCTGAGGCAGTAGGATTGCTTGAGCCCAGGAGTTTGAGGTTGCTGTGAGCTAGGCTGATGCCAGGGAACTCTAGCCTGGGCAACAGAGTGAGACTCTGTCTCAAAAAAAAAAAGAAGTTTTTAAAATAAAATAAATAAAGGTATCTTTTACCATACCTTTTTATAAAATGGAAATTACTTTGTTGTTTTCACTAATTATTCAAATAATACCTGTTCATTATAAAAACAGTAGCACAGGTCTAAAATTGAATAGATATAGGCCAGTATCATGTCTCATGCCTATAATTCTAATATTTGAGGAGGCCAAGGTAAGAGGATCATTTGAGCTCAGGAGTTCAAAACCAGCCTGGGCAATATAATGAAACCCCATCTCTAAAATAAATCAATAAATATAAAAGAAAAACAGTACAAAAAAAATCACTCATCATCCAATAACCAAGAGAAAACCATGTTTAAATAGGAATATAATCTTATAAACACATGCAAATATAATATAACAATTATTTTATAACGTGGATCTTTCATATAATAAGTTACAGATGTTTTCCATATGAATAAATATATATTTTATTTATGAGTTTCAAAATATATACTAAGATTCACAAAACTGTACCTTTCTAAAATGCTATTTAATTTATTCTTAAGATCTACACCTTGTAGACATGTCAATCTGGCCAATTCATGGTGGACTCAGTCACTCCAGTGTTTTCCTGGTTACTCATGGTTTTGTAAGATTTTTTTCACTCTCTTTTCTTCCATTCATCTGGGATAATTTTTCAGGAAATGGACAGGGCTAGGAATCATCTGGACAGCCGAAAGGACAGAGTTGGACCTACCCTTTGACCAATGGCCCCTACCCTTGCTACATCTGCTAAGAGGGCTGGAATCATTCCTTGCCTACTGGCTGTCATATTCTACGTTCTCCAGCCTCCTTATTCTAAACACAAGGCCTCTTCAAGTCTTCCTACCAGTCCATTTGTGCCCTCTCAGGTGCTTACCCAACACCAAACTGAACTTGCCCTTGGGATCACCTGCTAACATATTTAACACAGTTATTGCTATTCTGCTTGGGGTACTATGTGATAGCAGGCTAAATAATGACTCCCAAAGATGGTCAAATTCTCATTCCCAGAACCAGTGAATATATTACTTTATATGGTAAAAGGGGTTTTGCAGATGTGAATATGTTAAAGATCTTCAAATGGAGAGATGATACTGGGTTTTCCTGGTGGGCCCAATGTAATCACAAGGGCCCTTATAAGAAGGAAGCAGGAGTATCAGAAGAGGAAAAGGTGTGATGATTATGCAGACAGAGAGAGCTTGGAAGATGCCATGCTGCTGGCTTTATAGATGAAAGAAGGAGTCATGAGCCAAGAGTCAAGGAATGCAGGCAACCTCTAGAAGCCAGGAAAGTCAAAGAACAGATTCTCCCCTAAAGACTTCAGAAAGAGGCCGGGCATGGTGGCTCACGCCTGTAATCCTAGCACTCTGGGGAGGCCGAGGCGGGCAGATCACTCAAGGTCAGGAGTTTGGAACCAGCCTGAGCACGAGCGAGAGAGACCCCGTCTCTACCAAAAATAGAAAGAAATTAATTGGCCAACTAAAAATATATAGTAAAAAATTAGCTGGGCATGGTGGTATGTGCCTGTAGTCCCAGCTACTCAGGAGGCTGAGATGGAAGGATCGCTTGAGCTCAGGAGTTTGAGGTTGCTGTGAGCTAGGTTGACGCCATGGAACTCTAGCCCAGGCAACAGAGTGAGACTTTGTCTCAAAAAAAAAAAAAAAAAAAATGTAGCTCTCTTGATTTTAGCCCACTGAGACAGATTTTGAACTTCTGACCTCTAGCTCTGTAAGATAATAAATTTGAATTGTTTTAAATCACTAAGTTTACGGTAATTTGTTACAGCAGCAATAGGAAACTAATACACATACTGAACATAAAGTTTCTTTAAAAGGCCTGGAGTGGGAACCTGGGTTAATATCCTTCTAATTTAATGCTGTTCATACAGACCTCCATCAACATTTTTAATAACTACAGAATATTCTATTACGTGGCTAGTCCAGAATTTATTTACCTAATTCCCTTTTGACTTTAAGTTGAAGCCAGTGCTCATTTACCATTCCAAAAATCCTATGGCCCTTAAGAATTATGCTAAATCTACTCTGCCTGTGCTCTATAAATGGAACAACAAAGCCTGGATATCAGCACATCTGTTTATTAACATGTTTCACTGAATATTTTAAGCCCATTCTTTTTTTTTTTTTTTTTTTTTGAGGCAGAGTCTCACTCTGTTGCCCCGGCTAGAGTGCTGTGGCATCAGCCTAGCTCACAGCAACCTCAATCTCCTGGGCTCAGGTGATCCTTCTGCCTCAGCCTCTCAAGTAGCTGGGACTACAGGCATGCGCCACCATGCCCGGCTAATTTTTTCTATGTATTTTTAGTTGGCCAATTAATTTCTTTCTATTTTTAGTAGAGACGGGGTCTCACTCTTGCTCAAGCTGGTTTCGAACTCCTGACCTTGAGCGATCCACCTGCCTCGGCCTCCCAGAGTGCTAGGATTACAGGCGTGAGCCACCGGGCCCAGCCGTTAAACCCATTCTTAAGACCTTCTGCTCAGAAATAAAGATTCTCTTCAAAATATTACTGCTCATTGACAATGCACCTAGTCACCCATACATTCTGATGGAGATGTACAAGGAGATTAATGTTGTTTTTCTATCTCCTAACACAACATCCATTCACTAGCCCATAGATCAATGAATAATTTCAACTTTCAAGTCTTATTACCTAAGAAATATATTTTGTAAGGCTATACCTGCCATAGGGATTCTTGTGATGGTTCTAGGCAAAGTAAATTGAAAAACTTCTGGAAAGGATTCACCATTCTAGATGCCATTGTGATTCATGGGAGGAGGTCAAAATATCAACAATAACAGGAGTTTGGAAGAAGTTGATTCCAACCCTCATGGATGACTTTGAGGAGTTCAAGACTTCAGTAGTGGAAATAACTACAGATGTGGTGGAAAAAGCAGGAGAACTAGAATTACAAGTGGAGACTGAAGATGTGACTGTATTGCTGAAATCGCATGATCAAACTTAAAGGTTGAAATGTTGCTTCTTACGGATGGGCAAAGAAAGTGGTTTCTTGAGATGGAATCTAATCCTGGTGAGAAGCTATGAACATTGTTGAAATGACAACAAAGTATTTGGAATATTACATAAACTTAGTTAATAAAGCAGTAGCAGGGCTTGAGAGGATTGACTCCAGTTTTCAAACAAGTTCTACTGAGGGTAAAATACTATCAAACAGCATCACATGCTATAGAGAAATCTTTCGTGAAAGGAAGAGCCAATTAATGTGGCAAACTTCATTATTGTCTGATTTTAAGAAATTGCAGCAGCCACCTCAATCTTCAGCAATCACCACCCTAATCAGTCAGCAGCCATCAACATTGAGGTGAGACTCTTCACCAGCAAAAAGATTAGGACTTGCTGATGACTTAGCTAATCATTAGCATTTTTAAGAAATAAAGTATTTTTAAATTAAGGTACATACATTTTTTTTTTAGACATAATGCTATTTCACACTTAATAGACAGTATTTTTTTTTTTTTTGAGACAACCTCAAACTCCTGGGCTCAAGCGATCCTTCTGCCTCAGCCTCCCGAGTAGCTGGTACTACAGGCACGCACCACCACGCCTGGCTAATTTTTCTATTTTTTTATAGGAACAGGGTCTTGCTCTTGCTCAGGCTGGTCTCAAACTCCTGACCTCAAACAATTCTCCTGCCTTGGCCTCCCAAAGTGCTAGGATTATAGGTGTGAGCTCTAGGTTCAAACTCTTTATCCTCTTAATGGACCAAAAACATCAAATTGATATTTTAGTTTTTAAATCTCTGATTATTGGTCAGATTAATTATCTTTCTCTATGTTTATTGACCATTTCTATTTCTTCTGTAGGTTCTCCAATCATATTCTCAGGACATTTTTTCCATGTTTGTCTTCTTTGTATTAGCCTTTACATGCCATCATCGTAACATCTTTTCACATGCTTGTCACTTTTCATTTTTAATTTTTCTATTTATTTTACTTTAATGGTTTCTCTGTCCCATGAGGTTGTCAAGTATGTCAATCACTGCTTTAAATTTTCTGATTCAGGTATAACTTCAGCTTTTAATTTTGGTGCTGTGCATGATTTGCAAAATGTGATATCCAAATGTTTGGATTAAGTAGGACCGTTTTAAAAAAACTTTTCAGTAACACATGTAAACAGGCTTTATTTCATAATAAATAAATAAATAAATGTGCTTTATTTACTTGAAGATTCAGGGTCTTTAAAAGCTGTCAAGCATACCTGAATAGCTTTCCAAAGTTATACAATGGTGTTTTATAGGAGCATGTCTCCACAAAACACACTCATTTAATGTTTCTGGTTCAACTAATGAATTATGTTTCACATTTGGCATTTTTTCTTCAACAAACTAATAGACTCTCCAGAACCTATTCACCTGAGATTTCGCTTTCTGCCATGCCTGTCCTTTTCAGGATTGTTTGAATTTTCAAGAGAATTCAGAACACTTAGTCTCTAGACGGTTTCTTTCAATGTAGCCCCTTGCTCTTCAGACATATGTGACAGGAGTCAAATCACTGTTGAACACACCAGAATTACCTCTGTGTCTGCTGAAAGGTTAGTGTGCTTTGTTAGGGCACACATCTTGAGTCACACATCTTGAGTCTCTGAGGGAAATATATCCTCTAAAGCAGCAGTCCTCAACCTTTTTGGCACCAGGGACCAGGTACATGGAAGACAATTTTTCTACAGACAGCAGGGTGGAGGGGGGTTGGGACGCAGAGCTCAGGATGCAGACCCGCTGTAAGTACAGATGAAGCTTTGCTCCCTTACCCACCGCTCACCTCCTGCTGTGCGGCCCGGTTTCTAACAGGCCACCGACTTCACAGCCATCCTTGGCCCAGGGGTTGGGGACTGCAGCTCTAACGTAACCAGGGGGAAATGCTGGAACAGTGTTTATACTAAGCTGCCAGATCCAACATTTTGACTAAAATAAACAGTTAATTCAGTTAGGCAATTAAACTGGGTGTTCAGCAAGCAGTTGTTTTATGAATTAATTAAATCAACCAGTGATTTGGTATTTCGTGAATATGAACTCTATTTTAGATTCTTTAAGACTTCTTGATATTTTATGTCTTTTCTTTAAATTCTTTTTAAAATTTTTAAATACTTAATTAGGAAACAAAAATTGTGTATATTGAAAGTATACAACATGACAGTTTGATACATGCATACATTGTGTATTGATTACCATGTCAAATTTTTTTTTTTTTTTTTCTCTTGAGACAGAGTCTCACTTTGTTGCCCAGGCTAGAGTGAGTGCCGTGGCGTCAGCCTAGCTCACAGCAAGCTCAATCTCCTGGGCTCAAGCAATCCTACTGCCTCAGCCTCCCGAGTAGCTGGGACTACAGGCATGCGCCACCATGCCCGGCTAATTTTTTCTGTATATATTTTTAGTTGGTCGATTAATTTCTTTCTATTTTTAGTAGAGACAGGGTCTTGATCAGGCTGGTTTCGAACCCCTGACCTTGAGTGATCCGCCCGGCTTGGCCTACCAGAGTGCTAGGATTACAGGCGTGAGCCACCACACCCTGCCACCATGTCAAATTAATTAATGCATCCATCACCACCCATAGTTACCATTTGTGTGTGGCAGGGGTGCAAGGAGTGAGGACACTCAAAATCTGTTCTCTTACCAATTTTCAAGTAAATGCAGTATTATTAACTACAGTCACTGTGCTGTACATCAGATCCCCAGAATTGATATTTATTTCAACACATTGGTACTCTGGAGTGTGTGTGCATGTATGTGTATGCATGTGCATGTGTGTGTTTGTGTTGGGGAGAGGTAGGTATAAAGAGAGAAATCCATGCCATGTAATTGTTTTATAGATGAAAGTATTTTAACATGGGATTTTTTTTCAAACATCAGTATCTCTTTCCAAGACATTAAGAAACCACTAAGAATTAAGAAGCAATTCTCCAAATAAATATTATTATACTTATATTCCCAATAACTTAAATATTCCTACTTGAAATAGCTAAGTAAAAAGATACTATGGAATATTACACAGCCATTAAATAGAATGCGCATAAATTTAAAGATCATATTTGTTGGCTTTTTTCCCCTAATGTACTTTTACCAAGTGAAACTTACTTTATCTAACCGATACATATATTCAAGAATTATTAAGCTATGAATGGAAGCAAAGCCAATGTATTTATTTTTTAAAATAATAACTTCTAGAGCAAAAAATTTTATGTCGACTATTTCTAAATGTCAGATAGCTGGAATGTTAGAAATCTTTAATCTGGTTTTGCTAAAATAGCTTAGTTAAAAGTTAAGACTGTAGGTACTAGGTTTTCCCCCTGATAAATTCAAGTAGCTTGCATGAAAAATATCTGATATGTTTTCATTTTTTAATCTCTACTACAGACTCAGAAAGCTTTAATTCCTGTTGACCACAGTCTATCTAAACCAAATTCATTTTTCTTCAACAAAAAGTTCAGGAAGACTGCACAAAAATATTATTAATGTTGAAATACCAAACATTTTCTAGATAATTCTATTTAAAAGATACTTTTGAATGAGATTTTTTAAATCTTGATAATGTGTTGCTATTCATTTGTCCACAAACCATTTTTTCCTGATATATATAGTTTTTATCCTGTGGTGGTAAAACCGCTATTTTGCTAATAGTTAACAATATATCTCCCACATGGTCATTCCCTCTGCTTGGGTTCCTTGACCTTTTCCTTCAGCAGTGCAAAATTCTTTTCAACAAATGCTTTCTAAAGATATCCACCAGCTCTTAACAATTAAATTTGCAAGGAACCCAGGAAGCCCTCTGTCTAATTGCTTTTTATCTCTTACCAGCTGGTCATTTGTGGCTGCTGATTTATGTGTGTCCAGAATACCTAGCTTCCTTATCATGCTTGTTATCAGCTGTTACTTAGGCAAGATCTTTGTTATTTCTAAATTGTACAATTTTCTTTTCATTTTTCTTGTTCAAGAGTGATTTTAAAACATCTTCAGTGGCGCAGGAATTTGAGAGATGTAATTAATTCCATGCTTGCCCTCATTTGCTAGCAAACTTATTTCTTTTTTGTGTATCTCTTCCACCTGATGTATTTGTTAACACTCTACTGATTGGTGTTAATCCTTTCCATTATTAGAATATTTTGCTTACTTGCAAACACATATCTTTTCATCTAAAGTCTTGTTTCCTTATCCGATGTGTTTGCTTTGCTTCCAATTGTCACCTTCTCATTTCCCACACAGATTTTATTTTTCAAAAATTCTTTTAGTGGTATGTACTAAGACCACTGTAGAGTTCTCTTCTTAAAGGAGTTCAAAGATATGCTGAGTTTTGATTAAAATCTTTTAGACTGAATACTTCCTCTGCACCACTTAATTTTAAAACATTTTTTTCCTCTGAGCAGTTTTCACAAGTTATTATATAGTTAAGTCTGTATTATTATACTGGAGTAGATAATTTTCTATACCCATATTTGCTTTTATATCTATAATGTTCCACAAAATACTTATTTATATTTTATCAACAAAACATCTTTTAAGAATTCTTAAAAAGACTTAGACATTGTACTCTACCTCTTTTGCATCACTTACCAATCTAACATTTAAAATGAAGAACTAACTTAACGATATAGTGATTTATTCTGAGGATTATTTGGATCTTGGAGTGTTCTCTTTGTGCATGACTACTTTCTTCTTACTTATCAGTAGATAACTCGAGGCAACTCATTGACATGGAAAAACACAAAATCTATTTTTAAAACATGTTTGAGTCTTGGCACTGCTAATTTACTAGCTATGACATTGAATGGATTACATAAGCATTCTGTGTCTAGTGTCTTTATCTATAAAATAGTAATACAAGAAATAATTTTGAAAATAATGTAAGACCATACCATTGGAAGAGCTATGTGAATTGTAACATACTCTCTAGACATTACTTTTTTTTAGACACTGTGAGGAGTATGCTCTGGGGCTAGCGTGTGCTCTGGTGCAGGCTTTGGAAATTGGAACAAAAGGCGAGTGGCAGCAGGTAGGTGAGACATGCTCTTTATTGTTGGGGGGATACAGCAGTGGCAAAAAGCATGGCCGAGAACATGGTGAGCGCTTACATATGGCTCTGAACAAGAGTGGCAACATGCCATGGGAAAGCGTGACCACACGGGTTCACACAGGACATAACACCTTGGTTACATGAGAATGCTGACTCATGCCTCCCTGGAAGGCCAGCTAACTAGGGGGCCTGGCGGGGGCGGTGGGCTGGAAAAAAACACTGCAGCAGTCATCTTAGTTTGGCCTAAGAAACCTGTTGTCTATACAAATGCAATTTCCCTTACAGACACCCAAATCAGTTTAGTGAGTGAAAACAAGTATCTTTTTAATGGGTCCAAAGAGGGTTAATATATTAATTGCTGGTTTGTTAACCAATTTAAAAAATAGAGACATAATTCGTTGTGCTTTAGGATGCATGTGTAAAAAATAGATGTTGGTTCTATAACTGGAATACATCTAACCAGCAAATAAGATTAAAGCCAAATATTATTATCATAGACTGCTTTGTCCACATTGCAATTTTCCAATTTGTCCTGCGATGTCCCATGTTGTCAATCCAGGATTCACAAAGAAGCCAAATTCCACTCTGCTGTCACATGGATAGAGAGAAGTCCTGATCCCTCAGGTCCCAGTGTACAGGGTAGACATTATTTTTATTAAAACTCCCTCTTTGTTTATGTAGGGGATCAGAAAATGTAGTGTTAATTGATTTATAGGTAGAGGTTTGATCTGGGAAAAATATATAAACTAAAATACGATTAGGTGTACAAATTGAGTTTGGAGAAATGAGGGGAAAGAGGCCTTCTCATTCTTTTCTTGGAAGCTTTAAATTCTCTTTCCTCACTTTTCAGGGGTTAAAGTCAATTAAGAGAGCCCCTCTAACCTCTCCCACCATTCCTCTTTTCTACCCATCCTATCATCTCAGGACAGCTGTGACCTTGAATTGGAGGATACGGTCAGGTCACATTGACTTTGTAGGACAGTGTGTTATTATTACTACCCCCTGGAGCCTTTATAGACATTTTATACCTCTTCCCCATGAAATTTTAATACCATAGATTAGTGTATATCTGTTTAGGTAGTGTAGCCTTGAGAGCCACAAGCCATTGTAATAGCTACGTTTTTTTTTTTTTTTTTTTTTTACCCTAAGTACCAGTTTTTGCCCTCTTAGAGGTAATATTATACCAATTGAGGATTTGTTTTTTTTTTTTTTTTTGAGACAGAGTCTCACTCTGTTGCCCTGGCTAGAGTGCCGTGGCGTCAGCCTAGCTCACAGCAACCTCAAACTCCTGGGCTCAAGCGATCCTACTGCCTCAGCCTCCCGAGTAGCTGGGACTACAGGCATGCGCCACCATGCCTGGCTAATTTTTTTCTATATATTTTTAGTTGGCCAATTAATTTCTTTCTATTTTTAGTAGAGACGGGGGTCTCACTCTTGCTCAGTCTGGTTTTGAACTCCTGACCTTGAGCGATCCTCCTGCCTCGGCCTCCCAGAGTGCTAGGATTACAGGCGTGAGCCACCACGCCCGGCCAGATAATCGAATTTTTAGTGTACATAATTATTTGTGCCTATTTCATAAATGCACCAACTTTTCATCCAAACTGGCTCTGTATTAGGCCAGCTTAGCTGTATTGACCACACCCTCTTTCTAGAAACAACAGGCACTAAGGTTTTAGATGCTGAAGGGCCAGGCAAAAAAGCTCACCATGTCTGTAGGGCTGGATTCTATGGGAAAACAAGGCACAGGAAGGGCCATCAGGTAAAGTGAAAACCTGCAGCTCCGTTGTGCTTTCTCTCACCCCGGGTGGCCGTCTAGGAGCAGCCCAGCCTTGACATGTGGTTGTTCACACAATCAGCTGCTGGGCCAGTGAAGGGATGAGGCTGCCTTCTCTGGCTGGCAACAGTGAAGGGAAACTACAGGACGTTGACACCCCCCCCCCATGCCCTCCTCCTGATACTCTGGGCAATGGCTGTTTGAGATGTGGCAGGTTGGATTCCTGCCATGTCGTTCGAGGGACAGAGACCACACAGGCACTACGCCTACAACTGCCAAGGAGGCTCCCTGGCCCATCTAGTTTGCCTCTCACATAGAGCAGGACAGTGGACATGGTCCCATTTTACAGATGTAGAAATAAAGGTGCAGAGAAGTGAGTAACCTGATTGTAAGTCAGGGCTCAACTATAGAAGCAGAGCAGGTTGGGGTTGGATGGATAGACAAATATAAAGATATAGAGAGATTTAGTGCAAGGAATTGCCCTCCATGATGGTGGGCGCCGGTCACACAAGTCTGAAACCCACAGAGTAGGCATCAATCAGGAGGGGTGGGTGGGAGCCTGCAGGCACAGGCTGACAGCCTGCCCTGAGTGTAAATTCCTACTGCCACGTCATGCCATGGGCCACCTGGCCCTCTTGACCCTCTTGACCCTGACACTGTGAAAATCGAGTCATTAGTGCCTCTAAATTCAATCAAAGTAGGGAAGAATTCCAGAATACCCAGAAATAATGCAGAAAACTTATCCTTAAGATCCTACTCCTGGGCAGGCGTGATAGCCCAGGGAGGCCGAGGCAGGAAGATGGTCTGAGGTTAGAAGTTTGAGACCAGCCTGAGCAAGAGCGGGACCCATCTCTATTAAAAATAGAAAAAATTAGCTGGACGTGGAGGCACACGCCTGTAGTCCCAGCTGCTCGGGGGGCTGAGGCAAGAGGATCGCTTGAGCCCAGGAGTTTGAGGTTGCTGTGAGCTAGGCTGATGCCACAGCACTCTAGCCTGGCAACAGAGTGAGACTCTGTCTCAAAAAAAAAAAAAAAAAAAATTCTACTCCTCTAGAACCACTTCTAGCACCAAAATCAGTCTGATCCAACCAGAGAAGCAGAACCAGTGGGGCATACATACATAGAGACTTACTGCAAAGAACTGACTTTAGTGGCAGCAAAGCTGTAGGGCAGGCCGTCAGGTGGAGCGGCTGTACACAGGCAGAATTTCTACTTGGCAGAGAAGCCTTCGCTCTGCTCTTTAGGCCTTCTGACTGATCACGTTGGGTCCACCCAGATTATCTGGGATAATCTTACTCACTTAGTCAACTGAGTATGGGCTTTAGTCACATCTATAAAATGCCTTCGCCCAACATCTAGATTAGCGTCTGACTGAATAACTGGGGCCTGGAGCCTAGCCAAGTTGACACAACTAAACATGCCCCACCTGCCACGGCCATGCCGCAGGCTCAGGCACTCGGGCTCAGCCCTCACCCTCTCTCCACAGGCACATCAACTCCACGCTCAGGACTGGGGTGTCCCATCTGTCTAACTTCAAATCTACTTGTACAAGCAGCGCGTGGGCATCTTTTAAAAACTGAGGTAAAATTCACATAATATAAAATGAAACATTTTGAATTATACAAATCAGTGGCATTTAGTACATTCAAAATGTTTATCATTTTTATCTAGTCCCCAAACGTTTCCAATACACTTGAAGGACACCTTGTACCCATTAAGCAGTCACCCCCCACTCCACCTTCCCCATGCACAGGGCATTTTAAAACCAATCTGGACAATGACTTATCAGGTACAACTTGGACATGGTAAACCTGCCATGCTTGCTAATCCACTGGGGGCAGAGGTATCCCTCTATCCCAAGGCAGGCGGGGGAGAAGACAGCTACTCTTTCAGGATGGTTGGGCTGTAGTTGGGTTTGACAGCTTCAGCAAGCTCCCGTGCGTACATCTCATACCTGCCCGTCATCTGAAAGCAAAACACAGATGTACATTAGAAGTTCTCACTTTATAAATGTCCCTCACCATATGCCACCATATCTTGCCACTGGAGGGCAGCCTCGGGACAGGAATGTGTCAGGAAGGCTGGTTGACGGGAAGAGTTCAGACTGTAATATAAGGAACCCCTATGACCTCTCAGCATTGATTCTAGTGCTGTGGTGAAGTTCATAGATGACTCACACAGCCCAGCCTTGCCTGCTGTGACCTCTGTGACCTGTCTACCCAGGTGTGGTCTGTCCTGAAGCAGGGAGGAGGGATGCTCCCCATGGTCCTGCAGATCCCCAGAAGAGCAGCCTATGGCCCAGACAGGGGAATGACCTGTTCCAGGACACCAGCCAGGAGGGGAGAAGGCTCACATTTGAACAGGGGTCTCCTGGCTGGGTCTGGAGGTCTATCTACTCCATGTGGCATCTCATTGTGGACACAGATGGAGGCTGGGTGTGGGGTACACCTTCCCTTCCTCCTTCCAAAAGCCTTGACATGAGCTCATGCCTATCCATCACCACAGCTGGGAACGCTTCTGCTTCTAAGAAGTATCTAATGAGAAAACTCTGTTCACTGCCCCTGGTGATACTTGTTTAAAAAGTTGGCTGGTGCTCTTGGCTCCAACTTCTGGTTTGGATGGAATCCTGCATTCATCTGAGCTGCTCAGGAAGAGACAGCTTAGGAGACTTTCTCATGGGTAACACCTCATTTGTCTGGCAAGGATTTGACACTGTGGGATGTGCCCAAGGACTTACACACTCAGGAAAACAGGTTGGCAAGGCCTAGAGCCCATGTCTGGCCGGACTGTAAGTCCTAGGGTCCTCCCAGTCACAACGGGCAGTCATTCAGTTATAACAATGCAACATTTGCATGTATGATTTGCTTATAAATGGGTGCCAAGTTGATGGAGATACTGCTGGACACTGATACAGGAAACCATGAAGCCATGAGCCCCCTTCTGGGGGAGAGGGTCCCAGGCCAGGAGGACAGGCACCTACACTCCTGTTAGACTCCTGAGGTCACAGGGCACCAGGTCTCAAAGGCAGCATGGGCCCTTTGAGGGGAACACTAGAGCCTGGGAGCAGAAGGGGCTTGCTTTCTACTGAGCAAGGCAGTGGCACAGCTAGGCCTAGATTCCATTTCTCTGCATGACCCATTTCCCACTATTGTCAAGGCCTGGACTATGGAGCCTGGCTGCAGGAAGAACCAGACACGCACATTTATCTTGTGATAAGTGTAGATGCCTGGAAAGGAGAAAGGATTAAAGAAGCCAATTCACTCTATTCTCTGGACAAATGAAATTGAGATTAATTTGTTTGAAGGTGCCCAGAATCTAAATCAGATGAAAGGAGGATTTACTGTGGCCTGCTGCCTGGGCATCATTTGATTCATTGGTTCCTCCCCAGGAGCCAGCAAGGAGGCAGAGGCCTGCCCCCTACTCAACACAGAGCCCTTGGGTGGGGAGCTGGAAGCTCATGCCGTGGTGGTCCCCAGCCCAGAAAGCAGGATGGGGGGGGCCAAAGCAGAGGAGCAGGGGAACAGCAGGGGACGTGGGGACACACCTTGAAGTTCCAGACATCATTCATCTGCCGGCAGAGGTTGAGGTTGAGCTCGGCAACCAGCAGCCCATTCTGGCTACGGGATAGCCCGGGGGTCCGGCTGCCGTCAGGTGCGGCCACGTAGCTTGAGCCATAAAAGTAGCCAAAGTCACGGTGTGCTTTAAAGGAGAAAAGTAAAGCATTTGTGTGCTTTTTAAAACAAAATTTATTAGTTATTTTTTTAGTAACAGGGTCTTGTGTCACCCAGGCTAGAGTGTGGTGATGCAATAATAGCTCACTGCAGCCTCGAACTCCTGGGCTCAAGTGATCCTCCTGCCTCAGCCTTCCAGGTGGCTGGACTACAGGTGCGTACCACCACACCTGGCTAATTTTTAAATTTTTTTGAGAGACGGGGTCTCACTATGTTGCCTAGGCTGGTCACATTTGTGTGCTTGTATAGATGCACTGTGGGCTATGCAGAGGAACAGGCACAGGGAGGCACACCCAGGACAAGGTGTCCTCACCACTCTCCCCAGTGTCTGTGAGATGCCGAAGCCTAAAGGCCTGTCCTGCTCCTCAGGCCTGAAGGCCCAGCCCAGCAAGTTGCTCCAAAGGTCCCCTCCTCAACTTGCTCCCCTCAGCCCCTGGGAAAATTTCTAAATGGCCCTTTGTTCCCAACATCAGCCACCCACAGCCCCAGGGAGTCACATAACTCTGGGGGGCTTCCTGTGTGGCCCCACATGGTGAGCTGGAGGCTCTGCTCTCACTTGCCTTGCCAGCCATGTCACCCTCACCCTCCCTCCACGCCTCAGTGCCCTTGCCAGTCAGGGAGGGCTAACAGATCCCCACAGGTGTGTAAGGAGCAGGTGAGGCAGGGCCTAGCTCAGCCCTGGACACAGCAGGCACTCAGTGGATGCTCATTTCCCTGCCTCTTCTGCAACTCTGTCTGCAGGCAGCTAAATGGGGCTGGAGACCCTGGAAGTCTGAGGCCTCAAGTGGGGGCATCTGGGACCTTTTCAGGAAGTGTTTTCCTGGAAAAGACCCGCTCAGCCCCTTCTGGCTTCCCAGGGGACACCCCTGAGTTAGTCGAGATACCTCCTTGCTGAGGGGAATAACCCCTCCCTCCCCCATCTTTGGTCAGAGATATGGGACCTGGGGGTATGGGACTCCCAGCAGAGGTGAGGTGGTGTGTGCCCCTGATCAAAACAAGCTATCAACTCTAGAAAACCCAACGCAATCCATGCTGATGTTTTGGGCATTTCTTTGGGGTGGAGGTGGGACAAGGACAAAGGAAAGGAAGGAGAGAAGAGTATAGGCTGGATGACAGCCCCTCTCTCTTTCAGGGAGCTCATGAAGGGTTTCCTCACATCTTCCTGGTCCATCTCCACACCAGTTCCGGGGGAGGGATGGAGTTCAATCTGATCCCCAAGCCCAGGACTGCCTATCCACACCCCGGCCATAGTCAGAACCCCACGCCCCAGGCAATGAAGCAGAGAGGAGTCAGTACCACCTCCCAGGTGTCAGGCGTGTGACATGATCTGTGGGGCAGACCCGTCTCAAGGAAGCAGATGGAGAAGGGAGACTGAAGCCCACTCCTCAGTTGCAACCACCACGGAAATTCACAGAACATACCTTTCTTCCTGTCTCCAGAAGTAAACTCATTCGGGAAGTGCTCCTGTGAAATAAGACCAAGATAAGAGGAACCTATAGGTGGCACTACCACTACAGTCATTCCAGATCACTTGGCCAGACTCCACACAGCCATCGGCTGAGGTGGAGTTAGCTCAGAAATGGTTATAATGAGATGGAATGGTCTGTACTCACTCAGCAATCAACAAGTGCTTATTAAATGGCCACCCAGCACTGGGTGGCAGGTGGAGAATTTGACAAGCAAGGTAAACACCCACACTTTGCCTCTGGGGAGTTTATAACCTGGAATAAGAGAAAGACATTGGGCCCAGACTGGCTCCAGGGCTGTGGAAAGCATCTGAGGCTGGCCCACCTGCAGTAACAAAACCCCAGCCTGGGCTCTGCGAAGGCAGTGAGTGGGTGGTGGGTCCACACACTGCTTTCAGTATCTTCCCCAGGCTAATTAACATACCAAGTTTCTTTATGTTGCCACAAATCAGATCAACTTAGCATGGAAACCTTGGTTATCTCAGACTGACTAGAAGCTCTGATTAGAGTTTGACATCTGATTAATAAGAATGAGGAAGAGGATTATTATGTAACAAATGCATTGTGTTTGGAAGTCACAGTTGTCCAGTGTTTGGGGTCAAGGCAAAAAATAAGAAACCACTACCACATCAAAGAGCCTTTCAAAATGGTTTCAGCTAAAAGCAAAAACAGGAAAAAAAAAAAAAATAGGAGGACATAGTATCTTTAAAAATAAGAGACCAAGCCAGTTTCCCCCTTTTGGGGTCCCTAGGATTTGTGGCATGTGCCCAGAGAATGGGGAGAAGAGGTGTAACCTGTCCCCACCAGGACCACCAGACAATGGCTCCTCTCCTCAGCCAGACCTCGGGGACTTACCACGCCCACACGGTTGATGGCACAGGTGAAGCAGTGATTGGCAATGGCTGCATTTCTGGCCTCGATGGGCCACAGGGACTCGCTGTAAGAGAGCAGCAAGAGCAACTAGGTCACTGACTTCCCAGCCAGACTTGGTAGATGCTCAGCCCTGAGCTGCAGCCTGACTGGTGGCTTTCCTGGGCCTGTGGTGGGGACAGCCAGGGAGACTCACTGCACCTGTGGGTCACCCCAAACCTGCAAGCTGGCCGGCTTGTCCTCAGCACCTTGCCTGAGCCTGAGCAGCCTACTGGGGAGGACCTGCTGCAGACAGAAGCCACGTGGCTATTTGTGGTCTGCTGGAAGAGTGGGACAGCCCTGGATCAAGTCCTCGCCCTGAGCCTCAGTTTCCTTTTCTGACACATCCTCAGAGGTAGACTGTGAAGACTCAATGGCTTGATGAAGCTGAAGCTCCATGTGGCAGAAGTTCCACAACTGCTACTTCCCACCTCCTTTCCTTCTCCTGGGAACCCACGTTTCAGGCTGGGCAGACCTCGTACTGGTAAATGGCAGAAGGGAGCCGAGGGTCCAGCAGGCTTGTATAAGGCCTGTGAGGGCTGAGCATGGGCTCTAACTCCCCACCCCAACTTTCCTACCCTGCTGTGCTGCCTTGCAAACAGACTCCAAAGGGGGAAATTTCAGGCTGAGTAAACAAAGAACTTAGGTTAATGGGATGGAGGGTCAGATTCTGCAGCAGGATCACCTCCTCTGAGCCTGTCCGTTTCCCAGTGCCTTCTCATTTTCCTCTTCTGAACCCCTAGTCTCTAAGCAGGGGCTCCCTGGTTCTCTTACTGCAAGGCAGAGGCACCCCACAGGCTCGGCTGAACGGTGGGCCCTCCTCAGTCCAGCTCCAGAAAAGGCAGAGTGTGGTAGGAGACCCGGCCCTTCTCCAGCCCAACTAAGACATGCCATGTAATTCTGGAACTTGTCACTAACTATCTCTTGTCTGAGAAACATCACTAAGACTCTAGATTGACAGGGATAATGCCCACTTAGAAATGCTGAGTGACTGGGAGCAAAATGACCCAGAATCTTCCTTCCTGTCAGTGTGCACCTGGTTTAAACCAGGGCGTAGGTGGAGGGGGTGGATGCTTGTCACAAGCCTAATTCTCAGGAGGATTCACGCGTCTGGGGAAAAAAATCACAGGCTTGATTGAGGGGACTCATTTTGCTGCTTTTCTCCCCCAGCTGCTAAGCCAAGCTGACAAAACTTTTCAGAAAGGATTTTTACAGAAACACACCAGTAAATGACATTTTCAGGAATTAAATAGACTAAATCGTTTTAGGACGATTGCCATAAAATATCTTTCTTGCAATTCTCCAGGGAGGTGTTCTGCGTAGGACTCAAACCCACAGCTGGCAATAAAATTTATGCTCTCAAAACAACCAAGGGAAAGGAAGTCGGGGTTCGTGAGAGCCCAGTGTGTGCGGGAATCATGGAGAGTCTGATGGGGGAACAGGGACATATGCCATATTCCCAGTGTGGAGTACACAAACCCCTAAACATGATCATAGTGGGAAGGCAAAATGCAGTGAGGGGATCGGACAGCGACTTTCCCATGAATGCACATCCGCGGCAGAGATCTCTGGCCACTCAGGCTGCAAGGGACACATCCTGGGATTGTCAGGATGACACAATCAGCCCAAAAGCACTTGAATTCTATCATGTGCTTAGAACTGTGGGACATAAAAATGAACAAGGACACCCTGCCGACCCATAGCATGCATGTACATGTGTGTGTCTGTCTCTGATACAGGGGGCAGAAGATGATTCTGGAAGTTGTGATCTGATGCTTTCGTGCAGCTGGTAGGATTTGCCCAGCATTGTGCGTCAAAACACTTATCAATTCCACAAATAATCATTTATCATTTTAAGAAAGTCACCCAGAATCCTACCATTCTAATAAACCACCTGTTGCCATTTTCTCACACTCCATAATCATTCTTGTTCACAGGCAAAAAATCTTTACAGAGTTCTGACCACAGCCTGGATACATCTTTTTCTTGCTCACAGACTTTTGTCATGATGCTCCATAATGGCTTTATTTATTTATTTATTTTTGGAGACAGGGTCTTGCTCTGTCACCCAGGCTAGAGTGCAGTGGCATCATCATAGCTTATTGCAGCCTGGGCTCAAGTGATCCTTCTGCCTCAGCCTCCTTAGTAGCTGGGACTATAGGCGTGAGCCACTGTATCCGGCCTATAATGACTCTTTTTAGTGGCTGTACAATAACCCTTGGAAGAGATGGGCCGCAATGTACTCAGCCAGAACACAGCCCCTGCTGCTAGCTTTTCTCCTATCATGAACAACGTTGCCACAAACACCTTTCCATGAATGTGCATCAGCTTTCCTTCCTCTTTTTGATCTCTTCCTCAGGCTATAGTTTTAGGAGTATCACGATGTGGTCAAAGGGCGTGAGCATTTTAGGAGCTCGGGAAACACACTGCTTTACAAATGCTGTCAGTTTTTACTGCCAGCCTCGCTACACCCTAGAAAGCCAAGGTTTGTGTTTCCTTCCTTACCCTGGCTGAGGAAGGAAAATTAATCATTTTTAATAAGCCTAGTAGGCTGCTGAGGACATAAGCAGTTATGCGCATATTGCACTGGGATGCTTCTGTTTGCCTAATTGGGGTTAACAAAAAAACCCCAAGACAGTCAAGCCAGAGAAGGACTCTGCACACATGGAGCAGGTGGCTGAGTCTCAGGCCACAGTTTTGCCTGTGGTGCCCAAGGGATGGGCTTCAGGTTCTTCTAGGGACCCCTGCGGGGAGATGGGACTCACCAAATGTTTTAAACATAGCTGGCAGGAGGGGACTGCTCCACGGGGTGGCCCCAAAGTTGTGCCCAGGCTGTGTGACTGGATGATTAGTAATTATCCCACCCACAACTGCCAATGGATGCTGTCACGGATGACCAAGCCACCATGTGTCTCCAGTATGTTCTCTGAGGGGAGATCAAGGCCTGATTTTCCTCTTCTACCCAACAGTACCCCTCCTGATCACGGCCCAGACCTCCAGGTGAACAGACAGGGCAGTGGACCTGAGGTAAGAGACTGGGGTTTGCATTTTGGCTGGGTAAGGGACCTGGTTGTACAAACTCTGAATGCAGAGGTGTCACTCTTGAGAAGAGGGCACTGTGCTAAAAAGAAAAGGTAAAGTGAACGTCCCATTCTGACTTTAGAAGAAACCTGACTGAAATTTAGTCATGAGTGAGGACAAGAGAAACAGGTGGGGGTTGGCAGAGCTGCCCACCAGAACTCCCCCTGCACACCCCTGCCCTGCTGGGACACTGGCAACTGAGACCACAGAAAGTGAAAGCCAGCACCTCCTGCTCCAGGAATCCTACTTTGGAAGTGAGTTGGGAGAAAAATATCTGCACATAAATTCCTAGAGCTATTACTTGTAATGATGCAAAACTGGAAAGCACCCAAAGGCTCAGCTGCTGGGGAAGTGAGAAGCAGCAGCAGGCCCAGCTTAGCTTGCCTGCCGTGCTTTTTAAATGAGGGGCCCCGGGGGTTCCGCCCAGGAACTTATAGGCTGCTAGTGCACCCCCTCCCCAGCTCTGCCTTGATCAGAGTAGTTCTATCTATTTAGGGGTGAGGCTAACGCCGAAAGACTTGCTGATGTTAGGTGTTTAAAAAGAAAACACTTTGCTGGTTAAAAAGAAGTTTCCTTGACTGATATCTTAAGGATCCTCTTGGCTCCGACTCCATATTTGCTCTTTCTCTCGCCCAAACGTCGGTTCTCCTCATGCAGGACACTGCAGACTTAAGGACTAGGAACCTGCAGTTCCCCATCCAGGAGCTAATGCTGGCCACCCACCTAGTATGCTCCAGGGCCTTAGATTCGAGTCTTTTTGAATCCTGACCACTACGGGGGAGGGTGGAGGCTGTTATATAGTTTCATCTCAGAGTTTAGAATCACAGCTAACGTTGATGTTTTACAGTAGAGTAGCTCTTCCGGGAGGCATGGGGTTGTTAATTGTCATCTTGAGAATTCTTTTCACTGGAAACCTGGTCAAATATACAATATACAACCCCAAGGCTCAACTCTGTTAGATACCATGGTGGCTGTGCCTGCTGGCTGCAGTTTATCAAAACCACCTCTGAGCCCTGCTACCTGGCCTCTGGCCTGAGATGGCTAGGCCCCAGGGAGCCCCCTCGACCCTGCCCGTCAAGTGACCTGAGTGCTCCGATGGTGGCCGAGGGGTTGAAGATGATCTCAGCCCCGTTGATGCTGTACATGAGCCAGTTGAGGGGGTGGTGCCGCCCGTAGCAAATGTTCACAGCGATCCTTCCGAATGGCGTCTGGAACACAGGGTGGCCCAGGTTCCCCTCCATGTAGTAAGTTGACTGAAAAGTAAAGGGCCATATAGTTATGCCTCTGACCTATAAAATTTCCCTTTCCTTAGACTTGGCAGAAAAAATGAAATATCACCAGTAGTCCAAAAGTAACACTCTTGAGTGTGACTCTACTTTAAGTTCAAGACTTTCAGTGTGTTAAAAACAACAAAAAACTAGGGGGAGGGGTGGTAGGGGCAATGTATGTAACCCTAATAACATTTGTACCCCCATTATATGATGAAATAAAAGGAAAACAACAACAACAACAACAAAAAAAAAAACCCCAGACACAATAACAAGTCAACCCCAGGGGGAAATCACCATGGCTTAAGCACTTACCCACAATCTCCTTTGTGACATATCAAAAAAATCCCCAAAGCAACCTTTCACACTATTTCAAGGACAAACTGGCGAGGTTTCAAGCATGTTACAACTACAAAGCACAGGTTTGGTCAATCATTGGTCAATGTCATCACCAAGCCACAAGTGCTTATCTAGAATGTTGGTGCTGAAGGGACCTGGAACTCATCCAGAACAACCTTCTTTCTGCTCAGAAGAGAAAACTGCCTCCCGAGTGGGCGTGTGAATTGCCCAGCTGATTAAAGCCAAGTCTGCGAGAAGAACCCACCTCCTGAAAGTGCTCTTTTCCCACAAAGCACCTTGGGCATCCTACCTGGGGTTAGGACATCCTTGCAGGGCAGGCAGACTGGACCCTGAATTCCCACCCCTGCCTCTCTGCCTACACCCTCATGGTGGGTTGCCAGCTTTGGGACAGAACTGAGGGAGGCTAGAGAATGAGCTGGGGTCCCAAACAGATCTGCTCCTGGAGCCTTTCACCTCCTCCCATTAATTTCAAAATTGCCCAGGGTCAAGCAGCAACTAGGATGTGCACATAGGATGGACACCAGAGCAGATCCTGCTACACTGAGACAAGCCCTGCACTATCTGCAGGGAGCTAAAGATTAATCCCAGGGTAAACAGGTGGGGGGTATATCTTCTTGCCCCCACCTCCAGCTGTTACTGAGAAACGCTGGGTTCTTTCTCCCTGGGGAACCTCACCTAGTCCTGCAGACTGTTTCTTGTCTGCCTGACCAGCCAAAGAGTGGCTGGGGTGCCCACGATTGAGGACATAGGTCAGAGGACTGGAGATACCACATCCTGAACAACTGCATTAATTGCAAGTCAAGTTGATTTAATATCTTAGGCATTAGGTGGAGTTCATTTCCCTCTGTCAAACATCCACCCCCCCCATCTTACCCACCCATGGATTGGTATTAACCAATCAGAACAGCCCCTCTGACTTATGCCCTGATGATGGGCATAAGAAGCCCCCATAAATGCACTCATACATAGACATGTACATCATGCACATTCACTGACTGTCACCTGACACACGGACATAGGCCCACTCAAACCCCACGTGAGCCACAGACAATGTATGCTCCAAACAAGGACTAGACCGTGGCAGCTAGGAGCTCAGACCATGAAAGAGGCAGCAGGAACCATTTCATGCTTGAGCACTATTTATTTTGGTTTTATTTTATATAATGCTTACTTCAAAGAGATTTCAGGAAGTCAAATCAGGTTACACACACACACACACACACACACACACACACACACACACAGTGTTAAAGGTGCTTGGGACTCACGAGAGTCCCACCTGAATCCTGTCCGCCCATGTGATGGGCGGTGTCAGGAGACCCTCTGAGTACCGCGGCCACACTGTGCTCCAGTGAGCATGCGTGACATGGAGCACAATCCCACATAGATCCTGCTTTACCCACAGACAGGCCCGCAGAGATCTACACACAGAGGGCCAAGTGAGGCAAGATGGCCATCTGATGGGTGGCTCACCTCGTTGAAGTCTCCCACTCTGGGAATGTGGTTCTTCCTGGTCTTTCCCAGGACTGCTCCAGAATTGGAGATCACCACGGCTGTGTTCCACAGAACGTCCCCATGCTCTCCATCTCGTTCTAGGATGGGGGACACCACCACCATGTCATGCTTCTTTGCCAGCTGGAGAAACAATGAATATAGCAAGTCTCACTTTCAACTAATTGTTGCAGTTTTTTTTATTGGAAAAAAATTCAATGATCCTACTAAATAGTTAGGCTTGGGGCAGAGCTATCACTTGCATTTGTTGTTTGGAATATTAAATGCCTTGTTGCCCTGATGCTCAAGCTCAGCTAAATAAGTATATTCAGTGTCTTTGTGCGTGGTTGGTGTGATTATAAAATGGTTCACCTGCTCTAGAAAAGCATATGGAGGTTCCTCAAAAAGTTAAACACAGAATTACTATATGATTTGGCAATCCCAATTCTGGGTATATATCCAAAACAACTGAAAACAGAATCTCAAAAGATCTTTGTACCCTCATGTTCATAGCAGCATTATTCCCAATTGCCAAGAAATGGAAGCCACCCAAATGTCCACTGACAGATGAATGGATAAACAAAATGTGGTATATACATACAATGGAATATTATTCAGCCTTAAAAAGGAAGGAAATCCTGGCACATGCTAGAACACAGATGAACCTTGGGGGACATGATGCTATTAATAAATGAAATGAACCAGTCACAAAAAGACAAAAACTGTATGATTCTGATCGGGTGCGGTGGCTCACGCCTGTTATCCTAACACTCTGGGAGGCTGAGGCAGGAGGATCGCTTGAGCCCAGGAGTTTGAGGTTGCAGTGAACTACAATGACGCCACTATACTCCACCCAGGGTCACAGAGTGAGACTTTGTCTCAAAAAAGAAAAACAAAACAACCTCGCCCAAACCTGTATGATTCCACTTATATAAGGTACCTAGAATAGTAAAATTCACAGAAACAGAAAGTAGAATGGTGGTTGCCAGGGGCTGGGGGAAAGGGAAACTATTGTTTAACAGGTATAGAGTCTTAGATTTGTACGATGGAAAGTTGTGGAGATCTATTGCATAACAATGTGAACATACTTTACATTACTGAACTGTACACTTAAAAATGGTTAAGATGGTAAATTCTGTATGCTTTTTACCACAGTAAAAAAAAGAATAATCAGTCAGGCACAGTGGCCCACGCCTGTAATCTCAGCACTTTTGGAAGCCGAGGCAAAAAGATCACTTGAGACCAAGAGTTTAAGCACAGCCTGGGCAACACAGCAAGACCGTGTCTCAAAAAAAAAAAAAAATAATAATAATAACCATAATTTTCATCTATACCTTCCATAAAGCTCTTTGATACCAAATTCCTTTTGTCTCAAATAAGGTCATTAGGACCTGGTGACCATCAGGAAAAGCAGCCCCAGCTGGTCATCTGTCCTCAACTCTAATTAGCCCATCGTTACCTCTGGCCTTAATGATAGGAGATAGGGAAATGCATACTCGGAAGACAAAAGCCTGAGGGTGGCCTCAGGTCCCAGTCTGCATCAGGACAGACACGGTGTCCCCCAGCACCAGTTCCCATCACATCCCTCCTCCAGCCCTGGTTCAGGCTTTACCAGCAGAAGCCCCTAACGAGTCCTCTCCTCTTCTCCCCATGGCAAGGAATCAACAACCTGGTGAATGAGGGAATTTTTTCTCTATAGCCTAAGAACACTGAGGTTTGGAATCATAGCTCAGTATTGATTAAGTCACTATGATTACAGCTCTGCCCCAAACCCCTTAAGTATATGTATAAAGTCTGAATACAGAGAAAAGAGTCTTTTGTTAGAGGTAAGAATAAGTATAAATTACCATTTGCCACCTCTTAGAATGTTATGGGTTTTTATTTTTTTATTTTTATTTTTTGAGACAGAGTCTCACTCTGTTGCCCGGGCTAGAGTGCTGTGGTGTCAGCCTAGCTCACAGCAACCTCAAACTCCTGGGCTCAAGCAATCCTCCTGCCTCAGCCTCCCGAGTAGCTAGGATTACAGGTATACACCACCATGCCCAGCTAATTTTATATGTACATATATATTTTTATTTTTTATTTATTATTTTTTTTAGTTGTCCAGCTAATTTCTTTCTATTTTTTTTAGAGAGACTGGGTCTCACTTTCGTTCAGGCTGGTCTCAAACTCCTGATCTCAAATGATCCTCCCACCTTGGCCTCCCAGAGTGCTAGGATTACAGGTGTAAGCCACCACGCCCGGCCTGTTATGGGTTTTTCTGATAACAGCTTTATTAACATGTAATTCACATAGCATAAAATTCACCCTTTAAAAAAAACACAAGTCAAGTGCAGTAGTTAGAAGGTGGAAAAGGTAGAACAAGGAGTCACTCTTTTAAATCACGCACTTCAGTAGGTTTTAGTATATTCTCAGAGTTGTGCAACCATCACCACAATCTAATTTTAGAACATTTTCATCACCCTAAATGGAAACCTTGTACCCATTAGCAGTCACTTCCCTTCTCCCTTCACCCCCAGCCCCTGGCAACCACTAATCTGCTTTCTGTCTCTATGGATTTGCCTATTCTGGACAGTTCATATAAATGCAATCATACAACATATATTATGAGGTTTTAATGAAAAAAATCAAAACTAATTTCTACACTGATGAGACAGGCCATGCACTGAAGCTTCTGTGAACCAAGCAAGCTGCAAGAGAGTAGGCAGAGCTCTGGACGAGGAGTCCACGCGTGCCAGTTCTGCCACTCATTAGCTGGAGAACTTACCATAGAAGGTACCTCCAAACCACCCTTACTAGGCTGCAGCTTCCTCACCTGAAAAAGCCACTAAAGGCCCCTCTGGCTCTGAAACTTTAAAATTGTAAGTGAAAGTACACTTTAAAAAGGGGGCAAATACTCTTATCTAATCTTATCTGGTAAAACAAGCACCAAATGGGTGCATTTTCCATGGTGAAGGGCCACACCTAACAGCTGTGGCTGTGCTCGGTGATCTGTGCACATATTTGGCAGCTGCTGCCGGAGGAGTAGTTAATGTCCTACCTTCTGACAGAATCTGGTGGTGGGCCCGTCCTCTGCTGACTCGGCAAATTCTGTCCAAGGAAGCTTCTCTCTCGTACAGAAGGCAAATGGCATAGCTGTATAAAGGAGAAAGGTCAGAATCATATCCAACATTCATGGCCTCTGAGAGGGGCTCCACAGCCTGCAGCAAATATGCTGAGGTGGGAGGATCACTGGAGGCCAGGTGTTTGAGACCAGCCTGGACAACATAGTAAAACCCATCACTAAAAAAAAAAAAAAAAAAAATAGCTGGGTAGGTGGTGGTGTCTGTAGTCACAGCTTGGGAGGCTGAGGTAGGAGGAAAGCTTAAGCCCCGGAGTTTGAGGCTGCAGTGAGCTATGATCGTGTCATTGCATTCCAGACTGGGTGAGAAAGCAAGACCCCATTTCTTTCTTTTTTTTTTTTGAGACAGAGTCTCACTCTGTTGCCCGGGCTAGAGTGCCGTGGCATCAGCCTAGCTCACAGCAACCTCGAAGTCCTGGGCTCAAGCAATCCTTCTGCCTCAGCCTCCTGAGTAGCTGGGATTACAGGCATGCGCCACCATGCTTGGCTAATTTTTTCTATATATTTTTAGTTGGCTAATTAATTTCTTTCTATTTTTAGTAGAGACGGGATCTCGCTCTTGCTCAGGCTGGTTTTGAACTCCTGCCCTTGAGCGATCCTCCTGCCTCAGCCTCCCAGAGTGCTAGGATTACAGGAGTGAGCCGCCGCACCTGGCCAAAGACCCCATTTCTAAAAAAATAAAAAATAAAATAAATAAATACATAGATAAAAAAAGAATATGGCCCCAGGAGTGCCATAGCCTGGCTTCTGAGTCTTGCCCCTGGGCTGTGGGTGTTGGGCAGACTCTACCCTCTGGGCTTCATGGCAAAACAAGGGGCTGGGCCAAATGTCTTTCCTACAGTGTTAAAAACAACTGTGGAAGGGATCTGAACAGATATCTGCACACCTATGTTCATAGCAGCATTATTCACAACAGCTGAAAGGTGGAAGCAGTCCAAATGTCTCATCAACAAATAAATGCACAGACAAAATGTGGTATATATGTGTATATTCAGCCCCCTTAAAAAGGAAGGAAATTCTGACACATGCTTACATGGATAAACCCTGAAGAACATGCTAAGTGAAAAAAGACAGACATTAAACAACAAATAGTATAGGATTCCAATTATATGAGGTTCTTAGAGTAGTTAAATTCATAGAGGCAGAAAGTAGAATGATGGTTGCCAGGGGCTGGGGCAGGACAGAAAGGAGAGTTACTGTTTAATGGGTAGAGAGGTCCAATCTGGCCGGGCGAGGTGGCTCACACCTGTAATCCTAGCATTCTAGGAGGCTAAGGCAGGAGGATCACTTGAGGTCAGGAGTTAGAGACCAGCCTGAGCAAGAGTGAGACCCCATCTCTACTAAAAATAGAAAAAGTAGCTGGGTGTGGTGGCTCACGCCTATAATCACAGCTACTCAGGAAGCTGAGGCAGGAGAATTGCTTGAGCCCAGGAGTTTAAGGTTGCTGTGACACCATGGCACTCTAGCCCAGGTGACAGAGCAAAACTCCATCTCAAAAAAAAAAAAAAGAGGTCCAATCTGGAATGATAAGTTCTATAGATGGATAGTGGTGATGACTGTACAACAATGTGAATGTACTGGATGCCACAGACTGTATACTTAAGAATGGTGAAAATGGTAAATTTTGTTATGTATATCTTACCATAATAAAATTTATAAAGTTTCCAACTAGCAGATCTCACGCTGCTGGCCAATCTGCAGGTTGGTGGAGCTCCCATGACTGGGGAAACTACCAGAGGGCCGCTAAAGATGGAGCTGGGACCCTCATTGTGTCACCAGAGACCTTCCTCCTCCCAGGGACAGGGAAGCTTCTTTAGAAATAAAAAAAGCCACCCACTTAATGACCCCACAAGAAGTTTGGGAACCACTGGACAGGATATACCTCCAAGGATAAATGCCATTATTCCTGTGATCTCTGGCTAGACACCACCAGGGGGCTAATAGGAAATTTCATTAGCCGGGCAAAGTGGTGTAAGCCTTGGGAGGCTGAGGCGGGAAGATCGCTTGAGCCTAGGAGTTGGAGACCAGCCTGGGCAACACAGTAAGACCTCGCCTCCAAAAATGAAATAAAATAAAATAAAGGTGTTCTTAATTTAACCTGAGAAAGCTGATTTTATAAACGCAAATTTCATTAAACTCACTGGTTTTTGTTTGCTTTTTTTCCCCAAACAGTGGTAATAACACACGTAATAACAGCTCAAAGATGTCGGTCACCTCCGTGCACACAAGGTTCAAAACGGCATTTTCCTGTGCAGGGGACTAACGGGAATGCACTGGGGGTGGGCACTGGGACCTCTGGCTGTGTGTGTCTGGCAATGTATGTAATGCTGCTCTCCAGATCAGCTGCAGCTACACTTGGGCTATCTGCACTACCTGGAGTTATCTTTAGTATCTGCCAGTCTGCTGGTGTGAACTGGTTTCTCACGTGATTAAAGGTTTCCCTGTTCACTAGGGAGGTTGAGCACCCTGCTGCATGTTCACTGGCCATTCTGGATTCATCCTCTATACTTTCTTGTTCATACCCTTTGCCCCTTTCCCACTGGGCTGTTTCCAACTGGGCTGTGTTGCTTCTTCCTTGTGGTGTGGTGTACTAAAGTCCTTGTCTGGACCAATTTAGTATACTCTTTAGATCTCTTGCCTTACAATAACCCAAGTCTCCTTCTTTTGGAGCGATTGGCCTAGTGGAAGTTTCCAGATGTGTGCTACTGTTCTGCAGGCTCTGAACTGACTTTTGAGGAGGGTTTGCAGGAAGCTGCATGATGTGACTGGGCAGTGTTTAACTGGCCTTGGCAAGGGGTTTGTGGCCTGTTTAGGAATAACAACAGTAGCTGACATCTCCCAGATGCCACTCACATGCTGAGTTCGGTGCCAGCTGTGGTAATAGGCAGCTCATCCTGTACACCCTGTGAAGCAGGTGTGACCCTCTTTATTTCACAGAAAAGAAGCCTCAGCCTCTCAATTCCTTCCAGTCCCAGGAAGCCCAGTCCTAAGATTATGCCAGAGTGAATATATCACCAATGGCACCATCGCCACCTTGGCTGCCCATGTGGGCAACAGGCACTGCCAGCAACAGTCTCAGGGGCCTTGGTGCCAGGCTCAAGGCTCCCCAGGCTTGCCTTCCATGAAGAAAGAGGAACTATTTTAAGGAAGTCAACAGAAAAGCTATTGAAAACAAAAATGTTCCTTAATGGCCATTAATTCTCAGCTTTCAGAGCATTAGGAATGAGTCAAGTGACCCCGGAGAATAAACGGCTGTTTTTCCTGTTCACACAAGCATGCTCATGTAAACAAACTTTCAAAAGAAGGATATGAAATGGAGGTTGGGTGAGGCTGGCTGCAACTATAGTTCTCAAAGCAGAGGGGAAGGGGATTCTGCACTCATTGACCAACACCCTGCCCTCAGGAACTGCCAGCCTAGACCAAAGGAAGTGAATTATACCCTGGTACAGCCACATAGCTGGGCAGGACAGAGTGCTCAGCTCTGCATGGGGGAATCCCCAGGGCCCCACAAAGGAAGGGATGTCTGTGCTGGGCCTTGATGGATGAGAGGAAGTTCCAGATCCAACAAAGGGAAGAAGACAGTTAAACCATCAGTATATACTTTTTAGTACCTGTCGAGCACCAAGGATTGCTCTTGCCACTAAAGATAACATAGGGGTGGGCATGGGAAAAACAAACCAACAAATACAGGCACTGGCCTCACGGAGCTTACGGTCTAATGGAGGTGGTAGACAAATCGAGACTTGCACAAATAAGAGTGAAAGTGCAAATGTAACAAAAATAGGAAAATGACATGGACTTTTGGGTAGAAGGCCGGACACAGACACATGTTTTTCAATGAAACCTCACCAGCATGCCAGGATAAGGGATGTTCAAAGGTATAACCCTACAAAGATGGGGCACGGAGAAACGGGACAATGGCACCAGAATAGGAGGGGCTGGAAAGCAGAGGGATACAGATACATATCTTAGCAGATCAGAGAAAAGTGAGTCCCACTAGCAGGCAAGAAGGCCAAGAAGCACCTCACTCTCCATTGTGGACCTCTCAGGAGCTTGGAACCAGAGGCACAGGGCACCCCTGAGGCTGGGAAGCGGTGAAGAGTGATAAACAAGGGCTGGATACAAGTCTACTTAAGAAGCAGTTAGAAGCCCAGGTCCTTCCTCCATTCCAAGAGGCCAGGACCTGCCCCTTCTATTCCAGCAGAAGGCTAGAGGCTCATTGTCCAGATACAGGTCAGCAGAAGCTCTCTGGTCGTGGGGAAGCCAAGACAGATGGCGGTAACTGAAGCATCAGAACAGAGGGACTAAGTAAACATCAGCATGGTGGACCCTTGTCCTCTTTCCCTTCTTGGCAAGAGAGTAGAAGAATCTTCTCTGGGGAATCTGACCAGTCTGAAAAGACCCAGAGATACTAACATTGGGATTACCTGGGAATTACCCCTGAACCAGATTATCCTATAATGGAGCTCAGGGGGTGAGTCTCTCCCACAAACTCAGAGCTTCCAATCAGCTTTTTAATCCCCAATTCCTAAAACATAAGCATACAATCAGAGAGAGAGAGAAAAAAAAGGGAGACCAATCTGGAGTAAGTAGGGACCATGTAGGGTGAATAAAAATTACTTAATATTAATATCCTTAGAAATAACAGAAGATATTGTGACCATGATGCAAGAACAAGATGTAATAAAACAGAAACTTTCAGACCAAAAGAACTCTTGTAAATTCAAAATGTGATAGCAGAAATGAAAGATCAAATAGAAGGGCTGAATGACACATTAAATCAAATCTATCAGTAAATTGAACAAAAAGACCAAGAGATAAAAACTAGGAGGAAATACATAAGAAAATTAAGGAACTAGAGTCCAGGGTTCCAGCAGCCTAATAGTAGGACTATTAGGAAGAGAAAAGAGAAAAAAGAAGAAAAAAAATCTAATGAAATAATATAAGAAAATTTCCTAGATCTGTAGGACCCAAGTTTCTAGACTGAAAGAACCCACTGAGTGCCTTGAATAATGAATTTAAACAGATACACACAATGGGACATCATTACGAAATTGCAGAGTATTAGTGAAAAAGAGAACACCCTATAATCTTCCAGAGAAAAATAAACAAGTCATAGACAATGGGTTATAAATCAAAATGGCGTTGACTAGTCAACAATACCCAAAGCTAGAAGACAATGGAAAAATGTGTTCAAACTTCTGAAGGAAAGTGATTTCTAACCTAAAGTTTGATACCCAAACTATCAAACAAATTGTAGAAAAAAATGTATTTTCAGATAGGCAAGGTCTCAAACTTTGTCTCATATATATATATATATGTGTGTATATATATATATATATATATTTTTTTTTTTTTTTTTTGAGATAGAGGCTCATTCTGTTGCCCAGATAGAGTGCCATGGTGTCATCATAGCTCACTACAACTTCAAACTCCTGGACTCAAACGATCCTCCTGTCTCAGCTTCCTGAGTAGCTGGGACTACAGACGCACGCCATGACTCCCAGCTAATTTTTCTATTTTTGGTAAAGATGGGGTCTCACTCTTGCTCAAGCTGGTCTTGAACTCCTGAGCTCAAGCGATCCTCCAGCCTTGGCCTCCCAGAGTGCTAGGATTACAGGCATGAGCCACCAAGCCTGGCTACCTCTTATGTGTTCTTTCTTTCTCAGGGAATTACTTGTTCTGAGAGCCTCCAGCTAAATGGGGGTTCCAGCACCAGAGCGGCTGGCAACCCTGCTCTCAAGGGAAATGAAGGGGAGCGGGACTTGTGTTCACAGTGTGCCTTTCATGGGATTCTTCTTGTACCTGGAGGATGGCCTTATGCCTAGTTGTCTGACCTGTGACCAGGGGTCCCTCACATGGGAAACTTATTTATCCTCGCAGATGCCCTTTTGGCTCTTGTCTGACCCATGTCCAGTTTATGCCTGACTGACCATTACTCTGGAGCTGCAAGCCCGACCTGTGTTCTCCCTGGTATCCTGGGGAAAACACAGCCTTGGGCAGCCCCTGGTTCTTCTGATGAAAGGTATAAATTCAATATATCACCAGAATAGGAATTAAGTTCAAAGATTTTTACTTACAGATCTTGGGTAGGGAGGGCACAATGAGTTGGGAGGGGAATCCTCTGTCCCTTGGTCACATAAGGCAAAAATGAAGAATTTAGCAGAGAGAGAAAAATGCATGGCAATTAGCAGTATATATAAGGGAACAGAGTGTGGTCACTTTAAGTTTTCAGGCAAATGCCTGGGTTGTCCATTTAAAGGAAGTGGCAAGAAAGTGGGGAGCCCAGACTGCTAGACAGGAGAGATGCTTCTCAGTTCAAATCTCTGGCCACCGGCTCGAGCCATTTGAGGGTGATGTAGAACTGGACACTGTGTCAAGGGTGACCAAGCCCCGCGTCTGGGATGAGAAAGTGAAACTTGTATTCAACTCAGATGCCTAGGTGACATAAAATGATAATAATCCACTACACTACTTTACCCAAATGAGGGTGTAAACCAAAGAAGAGGAAGATGTGGGAATGGAGAAATGCAAGAGCAAGGCAAAGGGACTCCTGAGGGACTGCCCAGGATGATGGCAAGGGGAGATGCCAGGATGACAACCATGTGACCAGCAGAGGGGGCACCTAATCCAGTCCAGAGCAGTCAGGAGGCTCTGGGACAGATACCTACAAAGAGGTGAAACTGACAGACTGTGTCTAAAACACATGACAGGGGTTTAGGAACTGGTAGAATGTCTGGGGCTGAACTTGTGGTAAGTATGTAGAAAACAAAGCAAGCTCCAGGGAAAACAGAAAATTATTCAGGAAAAGAAATCAACGTTGACAAAACGGCTTGGCAGAGAAAAGACGGGAGGATGGAACAGGAAGGGCACGTGCATGTAGAGGGCCACAAGGAGGAAAAGGACCATACTGACTTCTTCCTCAGAGGGATGTCGACAGGTGAGGAGAAACTGAAAAATTAGGAAGCAGCAACACTAACAAAGGTAAATTCAAAAGGAACCAGCTAAGTGTTGAAAGTAGCTGACTCTGGGGGAATAGCTGTTTTTGGTAACAGACCTTGTAGGCCCCATATGACTCTAAACCACCAGCATGTATAACTCTGATCAAAATAAAAAGTAAGGCTGGGCATGGTGGCTCACGCCTGTAATCCTAGCACTCTGGGAGGCCGAGGTGGGTGGATTGCTCAGGGTCATAAGTTCGAAACCAGCCTGAACAAGAGCAAGACCCCATCTCTACTAAAAATAGAAAGAAATCAATTGGCCAACTAAAAACATATATAGAAAAAAATTAGCCGGGCATGGTGGCGCATACCTGTAGTCACAGGTACTCGGGAAGCTGAGGCAGGAAGATCGCTTGAGCCCAAGAGTTTGAGGTTGCTGTGAGCTAGGCTGATGCCATGGCACTCGAGCCCAGGCAACAGAGTGAGACTCTGTCTCAAAATAAATTAAAAAAAAGTAATGCAGAGCAAAGGTACATGGGCTGGGTGTGCTGGCTCACACCTATAATCCCAGCATTTTGAGAAGGTGAGGCAGGAGGATGGCTTGAGGCCGGGAGTTTGAGGTTATAGTGAGCGGTGATCACACCACTGCACTCCAGCCTGGGTGGCAGACTGAGACCCTGTCTCTAAATAAAAAAATAAGTAGAAAAATTAAACAAAAAAAAGGTACAAGGTACCAGGAATGTTCTGATAGGGAGGTCGGTTCTGGGCTGAGGTCTGGTGGTGAAGAAGGGCCGGGGGCACAGGAGATTAGCTGCAGAGAATTACAAAAGTCAGGAGAGAGACGCTGGTAGCTGGGTGGATTCAGAACAACTTGGGAAGGAGAACTGACAGGACCAGACAACAGACTGGGAGGCTGGAGGCCTTGGGTTCCTGGTGATACTGACAGAGAACCATTTCTATGGACGAGAAAACAAAGGAGATTTCTTTAGACAATCTGATAGCAGACACTCTTGGCAACATGGAGATAACACATGATTGTATGAAAGCAGGAGAAAGGGCCACAAAAGAGACTTACTCCACGCTTCCTGGAAACAGATGATGTTGACTCTGCACACTGCTGCCACCTCTACAATGGCCTCAATGCATTTGTGAAGGGCAGTGACCTGACAATTTAGAAGGCAAGGATTAAATTCTGCTTAATTCAACAAGAAAAATTAAAGAAATTTAAAAAAATGTTTTAAATCAAGGATTAGAATCCATTTAGTTCTACTGGTAATATAATTTTTTTTTTTTTTTGAGACAGAGTCTCACTTTGTTGCCCCGGCTAGAGTGCCGTGGCGTCAGCCTAGCACACAGCAACCTCAAACTCCTGGGCTCAAGCGATCCTCCTGCCTCAGCCTACCGAGTAGCTGGGACTACAGGCATGCACTACTATGCCCGGCTAATTTTTTTTTCTAATTTTAGTTGTTTGGCTAATTTCTTTCTATTTATAGTAGAGACAGGGTCTTGCTCTTGCTCAGGCTGGTCTCAAACTCCTGAGATCAAGCAATCCTCCCGCCTCGGCCTCCCAGAGTGCTAGGATTACAGGCGTGAGCCACCGCGCCCGGCATATTGGTAATATAATTTTTACGATCTCATCACAATGTACATGGAAAAACAAACTCCCACCTGGCCAGGTAGGAGAAGATGAGTAGGGTAGGGAGGTTCTAATATTTCTCTTGTCAGGTCTTATACCTGCAAAAGAAGGTGGAAGTACAGAGGCTCATAGACACCTGGACACTGCCTCAGTTTCCTCACCTGGTACTGGGGAGACCACCACTTGCTCTGCGGGGTTGCTGAGAGGCGTGAATGAGGACAGTGCTTGCTTACCGTAGGCAGGGCCCACGCACACAAACAACCCCTAGGTCCAGCTGCTCCCTCAGCCTGGGACAGTCTACTCTCGACAGTCCTGCCGTCAAGGCACTAGACGAGGCTTGTCCTGCTAGTTCTACTGTTTCCATCTATTTTTTATTTTTTTTAGAGGTAGTGTCTTACTCTGTCACCCAGGTTGGCGTGCAGGAGCACAATCATAGCAGCTCACTGTAGCCTCAAATTCCTGGGACCAAGCCATCCTTCTGCCTTAGCCTCCCAACTAGCTAGGCTTACAGGTGCAAGCCACCACACCTGGATAATTCTTTTCTATTTTTTTGAGAGATGAGGTCTTGCTATGTTGCCCAGACTGGCCTCAAACTCCTGGGCTTAAGGGATCTTCCTGCCTCAGCCTCCCAAACGCCTAGTATTACAGGCATGAGCCACCATACCTGACTACTGTGTGCCTCTTATCAGGGGACACCTCACCTTTCTGGCTGTTTTAAATCCCCATTCTTTGGTATATGCTGTGCCCTCAGTCAGGAACATGCTTCCCTCCCCCTCTACCCAGTCTTCTTGGAGGTGTTATCGGTGTCACTTGTCACCTGTAAGCCTCTGTAGACTCTCCCAGCTGTGGGCCAAGTGTCAAGGTAGCCCTGGCTTTTGGTAGTCCCCGTGGCAGGGCTGTTCCCATTGTGTACCGCTGTTCTTCCATTGTTTGTCACTCCCAGGACCCCATAGGCTCCTTAGGGGCAGGAAGAAAGCATCCTCATTGTTTTCTTGTCCTCAGCAGGATGCCTGGCTCCCAAGGGACACTAAGAAGTGTTTGTTCGAAGAAAGACCAAAGGAACCAGGCTGAAAACCCAGAAGCACAACTCTTTCCAATGCCCTTAGTGTCCTCCCCTGAAAGGCTGTGCATGCCAGGGCTCCATGGATATCTGGTGATGTTGCCAGCGGCGTGAACTTACACTTGCTGGCGTTGGCAATATGCAGGGCATACTTCTATGCGCTGCAGGGGTGAAGAGAACATCACTGGCTCTGCGACTTGACAGTATGGGGAAACCTCCACAAACAATGAGTCCAGAGACAAAAAGCAAACCTAGAACCAGATCTCTGTTAATCCAACAAAAGCAAAGGGAGGACTAATGTGAAAGATGATACAGATTCTAACCTGAAATCCAAGTGACCTCAGGTTTCTCAAGAATCCCTAAGAATTCTCAAGCACGCTGTATCCTGAGGAAGTCTCTGCAGAGAAAGCCCTCAAAGTTTGAGCAGCTGGAGGAATGCTGTGGAGAAGTATATAAAACAAACTGCCTGTGTCTGTGACAGCATGTTTCTTTAGGGAAATACAAGATGCTGTCACATTTATTTACTAACTGTAAGGTCAAAAGCAAATATCTACCTATTCCTGTAAGCCTGCAGGCACCATCAGCTGACAGACTTCTGGGCATAGAAGTCTGAGTCCCCGCCCTTAGGATCAAGGCAGAGGACAGTCTTGACTAGTGTGTGCTGGCTGGCAGCCGCCTGGCAGGTGACTGAGAGGCAGCGTCCCATTGAGAGAGCAGATGAGCCATCCAAAAGGGCACCCTCCCAGTTGATAAATGGAACTTCAGATCAATAGTTCGAGAGTAAGCAGAACAGTGGGGTGGAAAGATAGAAAGGGTAAGAACCAATGGCCTGGTGCAGTGGCTCACACCTATAATCTTAGCACTCTGGGAGGCCGAGGAAGGACTGTCACTTGAGGTCAGGAGTTCGAGACCAGCCTGAGCAAGAATGAGACCCCGCCTCTACTGAAAATAGAAAAATTAGCTGGGCATTGTGGCGCTCTACTGTAGTCCCAGCTATTCAGGAGGCTGAGGCAGAAGGATCGCCTGAGCCCAGGAGTTTGCCACAGCACTCTACCCAGGGTAACAGAGTGAGACTCTGTCTCAAAAAAAAAAAAAAAAAAAAAGAAAAAGAAAAAGGGAAGGGTAAGATCCAGAAGAGAGAGAAAAGAAAGAGATGCAGGCTGGGGAGAAGGAGGAACGCCAGGGCAGGAACGTCTCTGCTGCCATTTGAGGTGTCTGAGCCTACAGGCCCAAGTGAGTGGCCAGCCAGGGACCAAGGAGTGTGTAAAACAAAGGGTGGCCACAGCCCTGTTTAGGTATTTACAGTCAAAAGTGGCCGCACCTGTTCTGCCACTGGGGCATCCGTGGGGAGGGGCGTTCTGTTCTGAACTAGCCCCACACGCACGATGCGGGGTGGTCTCAGCTGCTCCTCGGCTGCTTCAAAAGCATATCCCTGAAGTTCAAAGTCTTCCCTGGAAGCAGCTTCGAAAGCTCTGCTGGGCAGATCAAGCTTCCTAGATGGGCAAGGAAAGAAGAGGGAAGATGATTTTGATGTAGTCTGCTGCAATGAAAAGCCCCTCCCACCCCAGGCAAAGAAGCAGTGAGAGTGTCCTAGCTAGAGGGCACCCAGTGCCAGGGCCCAAAGGGGTTGGGGAGCAAGAGAGTCCAGCCGTGACCGGACATTACACTGGACCTGGATGTGACTCCTAGTTACTGGGGAGACCTCAGCGGGGAAGTAGCCTGCTTAGTGCTGGCAAAGGGGCGACCAGTCAAGAGGTTGGTGTTTTACAGTTGCTGAAATCAGGGGAGGGATTAAAGTTCCAGCAGTCAGCACAGAAAGGAACCAGCAGATTCCCAAAAATGATTCTGAACTAGAATCAGAGGGCTAAGTGGAGCCTAGGGGTTGGGGCAGGCTGTGCTCACAGAGAGGGACTTGGAGAATGAGGCTCAGGAGACAGGCTAGATGAGGGGGCCATGAGCTGAGACCATTATGGCCAATAAGGATCCCCACTGCTGTTCCCACTGGGGGGCCAGTTCTATGTCCAGTGCTGGGTGGGCTTGGTGGGGTCTGGGTGCTCAGACCGAAGGCCCAAGTGCTCATCCAGGTTTGCGGTTTGCTGACAAGGGCTAGGGGATTATGTATAAAACCTCCCACTGAAGTGATCATTGGCCAAAAAGCAAATACCTCCTGATGCCTGCTGCGTGTCTAGAGCTGGGGTGAAACCCACAGAGGCAAGGGACATTGCCCCCGGCCAGGAAGCTTACCATCTAAGGGTGAGATGGTTATGAAATACCCAGAGAACACATCAAAAAATAACCTGACAGCCATTATCTAATAATAATATTTCTCTCCTACTTTAAATCACTTTCTTAAAGACGTTTCTTTCAAAATCACAGCCCTGTCAGCCCAAGCCCCCTGTCGCCGCCCCCTGCCAGGCACTTTCCATGTGATGGCCCTGACAGCTCTGAGTTCGGTTCCGCCCCTGACAATCAGCCTGCTTTTCAAATAGTCAAGTTTCCCTTCACTCCGGCAGGTTAGAAATAGCAGCAGTGCCCACACTGCGCCTCCCCTTGCTGTGACTACCTCAGACAGTCCTCCTACCCTCGGGCGGAAGGGCCCCTCTCACAGGCCACAGCCCCAGGGCAAGTTCACCGTGGTGGACACAATCACAAAACTTTCCAATAGCTACAATCCTAGTAGACGTGGGAAGTCACAGGGAGAAAAAGGAGAAAGGCTCTGTATGCCTAAGGCCTGTGGGCCTGGGAGCAGGACCACTCTAAGGGAGTGTCCTGGCAAGTCCTGCCCTCAGCCTGTGGTCTCACACCAGGAAGCCACCAGATGGAAGAGCTCTTCCCCCGGGTGTGCAAAGCCAGCTATGACCACCACCTCTATCCATGGCCGCAGCGGTCCTCCCTGCCCATCTTTCCATGATGAACAACTTCCCCTCCACCTAAGCTGCGTGCTGTCTCCACCCAGGCTGGCCAAGGCTCCCCACTTCCTCATCCCCCAGCTCCCTGTGCACACTCATTCGCCCAGGCCCAGGTGATGCTGAGCAGGCTGCTCCCCCTCCAGGGCAGCCGCCTTTGCGGCTCCACCTCTCCTCAGCACTCCCACCTACTGTCCCATCACCACCTATAAGGTCTCCCTGCCCTCCCATTATCCAAGGCAATCCATCACCACGTCCTACCCCATTTCATCTTGAAGAACCCAACAGACCCTCGAGCCGTGCTGTGTAGACACACTCAATAAACGCATGCTGTGCCCACCAAAGGCTTGATGAGTGGGACATGGTGGGGCACTGCCGTGGGCTGAATGTTTATGTACACTCAAAATTCATAGGTTGAAATCCTAACCCATAATGTGATGGGGCCCTCTGGGAGGGGATTAGGTCATGAGGGTGGAGCCGTCATGAATGGGATTAGTGCCCTTATGAAAGAGGCCTGAAGGAGCTTGCGTGCCCCTTGTACCATGCGTGGACACAGCAAGAAGGCGAAACCTAAGAACCAGGAAGTGGGCCCTCAGGGTATATCGAATCTGCCAGTGCCTTAATTTTGGACTTTCCAGCCTCTAGAACTGTGAGGAATAAATTTCTGTGGTTTATAAGCCTCCTGGTCTATGGTATTTTGTTACAGAAGCCTGAAAGGACTAAGACAGGCAGTAATCAGCCACAGCTCAGGAGGGCAGAGACCAGCAAATGAGCAATCTCAGGGAGGCCTCGTGTCCCCAGCTGCCCACCTTGGGCCCTGTAAGTTGGCCTTCAGATCCCCCAGCCCTCAGGGCCTTACCTCCAACTTCAAGGAGGAAAGCCCTTCACTTCCCATCCTGGCCCTGCCTGGCACACCCTTCCATGCCCCTGCTTCTCCCACCCAGGGTCAAGGCAGACCTCTCGGGAGGATGCCAGCTCCTGCCTCCTCCTCAGCAACTTCATCTTTCCCCCTCTAATGGCTCTTCACCGTCAGCGTTTTAAATAATTAAACTACAGCTTTGTTATAAAAGAAACACATGCTCATGAGGGGAAAATCAAATAGTGGGAAAGGGTATAAAATGAAAAATAAATTCCTCTCTTCACCCCACCCCTAAGCCCCAGTCCCAAACCTCAGGGACAACCCCTCTTAGCAATGTTTTATGCATCTTTCTAATATTTTCCTATGTATGTGTGTGTACTACAAATATGATGGCATCATTCTGTATTTTCTGCATTTCAACTTGCCTTTTCCACTGCACAATATACACAGCTTGGACATCTCTCCCCATTAGTACCTACAGACCCACCATATCCACCATTAAAGCTGTTAGCAACGGTGGGGGGCTGGGGGGCAGTGAGAGAGCAAGGAGCCTGGTGAGCATGCAGGCACGTGAGTGTGCTTCACACACATCCTTCTTGTTCCCCTACTTTCTGTTCCCCTGCACAGGGACCTTCCACACACACTTCCCTTCAACTCAGATCCCACCTCCAACTCCCCATCTCAAGAATTGCCACCAGCCATTGCTAAAGCCAGTGGATTCCCTGCTGTCTTCACCTACTAAACATCTCTGCACCACCTGACTCTTCTTTCCCTGTCCTGCCCCGGAGTCCTCCTACCCCTGCATCCTCACCTTGAGTCTCCCACAAAGTCTCAGTTCCTCTAATCCCCTTAATATCTGGGTTCTCGGCCTCATGTGGTGGCTCACGCCTGTAATCCTAATACTCTGAGAGGCCGAGGCGGGCGGATTGCTCAAGGTGAGGAGTTAGAAACCAGCCTGAGCAAGAGCGAGACACCGTCTCTACTAAAAATAGAAAGAAATTAATTGACCAACTAAAAATATATAAAAAAAATTAGCCGGGCATGGTGGCGCATGCCTGTAGTCCCAGCTACTCGGGAGGCTGAGGCAGGAGGATCGCTTGAGCCCAGGAGTTTGAGGTTGCCGTGAGCTAGGCAGATGCCACGGCACTCTAGCCCAGGCAACAGAGATTCAAAAAAAAAAAAAATATATATATATATATATATATATATATGGGTTCTCCATAATCGCTGGGCCTCTCCCATTCTGCACCTGCTCCTTCTCCATCTTTTTTTTTTTTTTTAGAGACAGAGTTTCACTTTGTTGCCCAGGCTAGAGTGAGTGCCGTGGCGTTAGCCTAGCTCACGGCAACCTCAAACTCCTGGACTCAAGCGATCCTACTGCCTCAGCCTCCCGAGTAGCTGGGGCTACAGGCATGCGCCACCATGCCTGGCTAATTTTTTCTATATATATTAGTTGTCCAATTAATTTCTTTCTATTTTTAGTAGAGACGGGGTCTCGCTCTAGCTCAGGCTGGTTTCGAACTCCTGACCTTGATCGATCCACCCGCCTCGGCCTCCCAGAGTGCTAGGATTACAGGTGTGAGACACCGCGCCCAGCCTCCTTCTCCATCTTGAATGACTATCTCTAGGAGAGCTCACAGCCCAGCCTCTCCCCACAAGGCCTACCTCAGCACAGCAAACCACCCCAGACATCTCTACCTAGAGACCCCAAATATACATGTAGTGGGTTGAACTGTGTCCCTATCCTAACACCTAGAACCTGTGATTGGGATGTTATTTGGAAAAAGGGTCTTCACAGATATAATTAAATTCAGGATGTCAAGGTGAGATCATCCTGGATTATCTGGGTAAGCGGTAACCACAGTAACAAGTATTCTTATAAGACACCCAGAGGAGAGACACGGACAACAGGAGAAGGCCATCTGGAGACAGAGACTGGAATGCCAGAAGTCACCACAGGCTAGAAAAAGCAAGAAGGGATTCTCCCCAAGAGGATTTGAAGGGAGTGTGACCCTGCTGAGACCTTGGTCTTGTACTTCTGTTCTTTAGAACTATGAGAATATACTTTTGTTGTTGAAGCCACCCAGTTTGTGACGGCCGCCCTAGGAATTAAATAGCACCCCAAACTCAACTCATCCAAAGCTAAACTGATCATCCTTTTCCAAACTGCTCCTGAGTCCACCAGTCCCCAGAAGGTCCAAGCCAGAAGCCAGCAGGTCGTCACCTCCTTTAACATGTCTGCAGTCCACACCGTACACTGGCCTTGCTGAGACTTCTAGGAGTCTTCTGCTTTTCCACCCTAGGCACTCTGTTTGCGTTGGGCCTAGCATCTTTTACCTGCCCTTTTCCAGGACATTCTTGACACAGCCACCAGGGCAAATTCTTTGAAGTCTCTCACAATTACCAGGACACAATTCTATTGCCTCAGAGCCCCCAGGATCCACCCTGGCTACTCCTGCCTCCTCTTCTGGGTTTTCCTCCATGACCACCGCTCTCATATGTGCAGTCCCCAAATGAGCATGTCTGGGGACATGTGCCCTTCCTGTCTCCTAACAAACTCCTGTCTGTCGGGATGTAGCTCAAGCATGGCACTCCCAGGAAGCCTTCCTGACCTCCCCCCAACCCCAAACTTGTAAACTCTCTCAAGCTCTCCCTGCATCCTTCTCTTACAAAGTAAGGCAACCATCAATAGATGGAAACCCCCAAGGGCAGGAACCGGGGCTTACTCCCTAGTGCCGGAAACAAAAATAAGTACTCAACAAATGTTTGTCAAGTGAATAAATGCTTTTTGGTTCTGGCTGTCTTAAAATTGAGAGTCCGTGTTCTCTGGGGATTTTATCTGTCTGGCACAAAGGCCCATTTAGCCCATTCACTTAGCAAACATTTACGGAGTGTTGTAATTGGGAGGAAAAGTAGTCTTGTGTGGAGCACAGTGGCAGTCCAGAGGAGGGGCTGAGGACAAGTGGGTTGTGGGCAGAAGTGGCCCCGACCAAGTTGTGTGTTGAAGAGTAAACAGGAGTTTAAGTGGGAGAAGAGTTTTTACATGAGTGATAAATTTCTATCTTCAGTTTGAAATCTCATTCATAGCCAAATCCCACACAATTCCAAGGACTGAGCAAGTATAAAGGTTTATACTTTTTGGAATAAAATCTGGAAGAGTAAATGCTGAGTAGAACAGAAGAAAAGCGAGTAGGAAAAGGAGAGGAAAGGGGGGCCCACTTACTCAGTTCTTGTGAGCCAAACCCAGGAAGAGGCCTGGCAGTCACTAGTCAATAGATGCTGGCTCCCATTTTACAACCCGTCATCATCTCCCCACTGTGGAGTAATGCAAACCCTCAGGTAAAACACCTCTTGCATGGTAGTCTTTGGCCTGACGTCAACCCTGTTCCAGAATGTGCTCTAACCAGTCACCTCTGTGGGAAACTCATTTCTCTTTTCCTAACACTCTTCTGTTTTACCTCTGACACCCATGAGCTCTCTCCATCTTTTTTCCAAGAGAACATGCCCACCTCACCCTTAAAACAAATTCTCATCCCTAGAAGCCTGAGCCATCATTTGCTTTATTTAAGATACCTTCTTTGGGAGCCCAGCTCTAAGATACTTCCAGTTACTAGTCTTTCCAGGTGCAGTGGGAAGTAGAGTGCAGCATGAGCGCACTGGGAAGGGCCTTCATCCAGCCCCTCTTTGGGTATGAAGAGCCCTTTCTGACAAAGTTCTGTACCACCTCACCCCAAAAGGCAGCTGTGCTAACTTTACCATCCACTACCTGTGAAAAGACTCTTGGATCTAAGGTCTGGCCTCCCTGCAGTAACTCCACAGCAGCCACAGGAACCACTGATCCAGTTAACACTCTTCTGTCAACGGAAGAGAAGCCAAACTCTGTAAAATAACTTAAAGAGGTTTATTCTGAGCCAAATTTGAGGACCAAGACTCAGAGCCATGCCCAAGACACCTTGAGCAAGAAGACTCACTGTGGCTGGGTTATAGTTTGGTTTTATACATTTCAGGGAGACAGGGATTACAGGTAAAGTCATAAATCAATAATACATGGAAGGCATACATTGGTTTGGCCTGAAAAGGTAGGCCATCTCAAAGTGGGAGACTTACAGGTTACAGGTGGGTTTAAAGACTCTTTGACTTGTAATTGGTTAAAAAATGAAGCTTTGTTTAAAGGTTTGGAAAGTTTTTAGATAAGGAAGTCTGCTACTCAGAGATAAGCGACCAGACATATATTTATTGTGTAAATTGAGGACCTGTATTTGTCTTACACAGCATTAGGCCTGCTAATGAGTTACAAAGGATGTCACCAAGAAGGAGGGGGGCATGATGAGGCACATGTGACCTCCCTTCCCATGGCAGGCAATACAGTTTCAGGGTATCTCCTTGGCCAGGAGGGGGTCCATTCAGTCAGATGGTGAGGGGGAAGCCTTAAGATTTCATTTTAGTTCACAATTCAGTTACAGATGAGCTGTTCAAATTCCTGCTGCAAGGTCATGGAGCATGCAGTCTGGCTGGATTCCGGGAGGCTAGGGGCCTCCACCGAATGAGCAAGGAAGTGGAAGGTGATTTAGTCAGGAGCTGCATGGGGTCAGAGTTTGGATGGCATTCTAAGAGTCCAGGAAATCCCTTAAAGAGTCTTAAGCAAAGGAGCAATAGGATATTATTTACATTTTAAAGGGATCCTTCCGGTTGCCACAGGGAAGACTGGACTGAAGAGAAATAAGAGTGGAAGGGAAGTGTCTTTTCCAGCTTTGCTCAGCCCTCAAAAAGTCCTAGCGATGCACACTACTTGCTGGGAGTGAAAAAAAAAAAAACATTAGAACTGAGTGTGGTAACTAACTCCTACGGCTTGTTAAGTGGGAAAGGTTCCCTCACAAACTAGATTCAGCCAGCCTCTACCTCCAAGAGTGGCCGGAGGTCCCGTCACTGCAAGAAGGAGGGTCTGGGGCTGGACAATCAGTACCTCTACTAGGGGTCTCTGGCTGGAGGACAAGCCCAGCTCTGGGGAGGACGCTGATCATTCAAAAGGGGAAGGAGTGTTGGGGTGGCCAGAGAAAGCCCTGCAAAGCAAAAAGCAGTCCCTTTCCTTCCTGTTCCAGGCATCCGGTTCCACGCAATTTAAGGGAGAAGTGATTTGTAAAGGTCACCCTGGAATCCTACGACCCCCGAGGGTCTGGGGGCCAACACGTCAAAACCCAGTATGGTCTCTGCCTGCCAACTCAGGGCTTCATCCCCGCTTGTCAGAGCCCTTCAGACCCGGAAGGCCTCCCCCTCTTCCCCCCGACCCGCACTCGGCGGCCCCAAGACCTCCCAACTCAGCCTCTGGGCCCCAGACCTGGTCTCCTTTCCATAGAGAATGCGCTTCACTTCTCGCAACTCTGCGGGCGGAATGTGCTTCTCGAAGCACTGCTCCAGCGACTCCCACTCAGCTCCCGCCATGGCCAGAGTCCGCGAGCGCGCCGCTTTCCCAACGCACACTCCTGCCCTTTGCCCTCAGCCGGCGGAGAAGGCCAGGCCCGGGCACTCGCCCTTCCCTCCTGCGCAGCCTCCGCGGGGAGAGCTCACGTGCGGACACGCCCTCTCCTCGTGTCAGCACGCGGCCAATCAGCGCTCCAGGGCTTCGCGGGTGGCCCCACCCCCTGCCCTTAGCGCTCCCTCAGCACGCGGCAGGACACGCCCCCCCAGCCGGCCTGGCCGCCCGGGGCAGTGGCGTAACTCTGGCCCTCTCGCTCTGCCTTGCCTGAAGGTTCCACCCCTCACCTGCGCCGAGGCGTCCGGGCCGGGTCGTGGAGAGACAGTGAGGGATGCTGGGCGCGGGTCTGAGGTAAAGGGCGCCCAGCGCGTCACCTCAGTCCCTCCCGGGGTGCGTTCCCGCCGCAACCTCGGTCTCGGGTCCGCGGAATGGGGGCAGCACGCCGGGCCAGCCCGCCGTGCGGGACTGCCCAGGAGAGGACGGGGCGGGTTTCAGCGTCCCGCGGGCAGGAGACAGCACTTCTATTTGCCGGGGGTCCTTCGTGTCTGAGGAGTTCTGAACCCCGAGGTGCCAGGCTCGTAGTCTTGGCCACGACTTCGTTTGAGCCGAAGGTGAGGTGATGAGGTGACAGAAGACTGCGATCCCTTGCGCCTGTGTGGAGTTGACTGAAAATGTGGGTCCTGGAGGGCGAGCCCTCTGTCCCCAGGCCGCCTGATGGCTCTGGCATCTGCAGTGGGTGTGCCCCTCAGGGCACTTTCCTGGAGTGGGGGGCGCTTGACTCTTGCTGAGATGGCAGGGGTGAGAGCCCCGCTTGCTGCCCCCGCTGCCCCACAGGTGCCACCCCCTCAGGAGCCAAAGAAGAGACTGAGAATTAGGGCAGGAAGCATGGTGAAGGGACCAGTCTGCCCTAATCCTGGTTTAGCCACTTGCAAACCTTGTGTCCACGGGAAAGTTAATCAGTCACTTACTTGGGGCTTCGGTTGCTTTATCCGTAAAATAGGAATACAAAGATTACCTTTGTAAGATAGACACAAAGGGAACTAATTTATATCCAGAGTTGCCTACGACATTAAAAGTAGGTACTGGAGGGCCAAATACGTCAGGTCCACCAATTCACAAGTTTTGTTCACTGTTTTGATAAATGTTAGCTGACAAGTTCTAGTATCCGATAGAGCTGCCTTTTCAAGAACACAAATTCTGAGGAACTTCTGTGTGTAAGGCACTGCTGAAAGAGCAATACAGAGATGAATAAGACCTAGTCCCTTTTCTCCATGATTTAAAGTAGAGACAAACATACATATATACTTGTAAATACAGCAGATTTAAATAATTTGGCACGAAAAAGGTATACAATGTACAACAGAGTACAAAGGAAGGAGTAATGTCTGGCCTAGAAATGGAAATCATTGAAGGCCTCATGGAAGAGGTTTCAACTCCACCTCAAAATACCTCAAACTAAACTTGAACACCCTTTCTCAGGTCTACTCTTATCTTCTGTACTGTATTCCCTATTTCCATCATGGCCTCTCTACCCACTCATATGCGAAGTTTTGGGGAGTCATCAACAACTCCATGTTCTTTCTTTCCCCCATACAATCAGGCATCAAGTTCTGCTAAATTTATCTCCTAGATTTTGTTCGAATCCTTCCCCCTCCCTCCTCATGCCTGCAATCATGTCATCTTTTGCTTGAATTGTTGCCACTCTTCTTACTTGTCTCTCCACCTCCGACGTCTATCCTTAGTTGTCTTTCTAAAGCTAATAGCATCCTTTGTACCTTCTCATTCAATGATTCTGTACCTGGAATCACCTTCTATCCTCCCATTTTATGACCTCCTACTCATCCTCCAAGATGTAGTTGAAACATTAACTCCCCTGTAAAGTCTTCTCCAGTTGCCCCAGAAAAAGTTAGGCTCCACCAGCCCTTCATAGATATCTCTCTTAGTACATTTGTCAAACACTATTGTTTAATTATTTCCAAACTCTGGGCAGGAACTAGATCTGACCCACTTTTGTATCTGTAGGGCTCTGGCACTCAATAAATGATTGTTGAAGGAATTAACTCTGGGATCATGGACAAATTTATTAAGGAGGTGACACTGAGCTGGAACTTGAAGCAGGAATAGAAAGTATTTTTTATTTTTACTTGTTTTTGAGAGAGGATCTCACTCTTTTGCCCAGGCTAGAGTACAGTAGCACCATCCTAGCTCACTGCAACCTCCAGTGCCTGGGACCAACCTATCCTCTTGCCTCGGCCTCCTGAGTAACTTGGACTATGGGTGCATGCCACCATGCTTGGCTAATTTTTTAATTGTTTTTGGTAGAGAAGGGATTTCACTCTGTTGCTCAGGCTGGTCTTGAATTCCTGGGCTCAAACAATCCTCCCGCCTTGGCCTCCCAAAGTATTAGGATTACAGGCATGAGCCACTGTTCCCAGCCTTAGAAACTACTGTTACTAGTTAAATTGCTTAATCCATCTTTCCCAATTGTTCAGTGACAGGTCATTCACACTAGATCATTATAAACCAGTGTTTCACAAATATAAAACATTAACTTGAGAAGGATTAAAAAAAGTTGTATTAAAATTTTTATATTTGCCTGCTTTATTTTTTATTCTGATACCAAAATACTTCACTAGATCCTTCTGTGGTAACCATTTAAAAAGACTTTAGACTCTGCCCTAGGTTGTTTCTGCAACATCCAGCCAAACCCAAAAGATTATAACTGCATACAAGCATACTAGAGTGAAGAATTCTTCCTTGTTTTGAAGAACAACTCTCTGACAACGTGGTGTGATTTATGGATATATTAAATATAATCCATAAAGTAAGTATATAAAAACACAGAGAGGAAGGATAAAAAATGTATGACCTCAATATAGTGGTTACCCCTATAGAGGGAGGTAGGGGAATTGGATAGAGGAATGGGAATTATCTGTTGATATATAGTGTTTAAATTCTTTTTAAAGAGATCTGAAGTATATGACAATATTAACATTTTAAAAATCTGGGTGTTATTACCTATGTATTTTTAAACCCATGCTTTTCTTTATGTTTGAAATATTTTTAAAAACTTATTTGATAGGAAAAAAGAGCCTTAAACCAGGAGTCAAGAAACCTACAGTTTAGTCTGGATTACCACCATGACCTCAGTTTTTCTATTGTAAGAAGGGCGGGAGAGGTCCATCGCAGTGGCTCACACCTGTAATCCTAGCACTCTGGGAGGCTGAGGCAGGAGGATTGCTCAAGATCAGGAGTTCGAAACCAGCCTGAGCAAGAACAAGACCCCATCTCTACTAAAAATAGAAAGAAATTAATTGGCCAACTAAAAATATATAGAGAAAAAATTAGCCAGGCATGGTGGCGCATGCCTTTAGGCCAAGCTACTGGGGAGGCTGAGGCAGTAGGATTGTTTGAGCCCAGGAGTTTAAGGTTGCTGTGAGCTAGGCTGATGCCACGGCACTCTAGCCCGGGCAACAGAGTGAGACTCTGTCTCAAAAAAAAAAAAAAAAGAAGGGCGGGAGAGGGGAGAGAATTGGGAATATGATCTGTAGAGATGATTTAAGTCTGTTCCTAATTCTAATAATCTAATCATATATAAATTCCTCTATTTATATGCTTATTTGTGACAAAAGTGTTTCATTGTAGAAGCTGGTTCTATGGAATGAGCTGATTTATTAAAAATGTATGGCTGTTTTTAAGTATTACTTTTAAATTCACAGTGTGCCCTGATTTTAATCCTTGGGGAAGTTATTTAAGGTACTGTGGGGTTTGCTCGTTAACATTTGAGGACTAAAATTTTATGATGATTGTGGGTGAGTAGTACTTACAAGGGCCATGACATGGATATCCTACCTGTCCCCTTTTCTCCTGTGAGCCAGAGGGGCTGCTTATGCCCTCCTTTAGCAGTTTATGGCGCAGAAAGGCTTCTGCATCTTCTTATCCCTTTTGATCCTCCCAATAATACTGTGAGTTAAGGGGATAGGATCGGTCCTTGGTATTTTTCAGATTTCTAAGTTAAACATGACATTTACTGGAAATGAAATTATAGGAGCCAGTATTTCACTTATAGTCAAGGGAAAAAAGATTGAGGTGATCTGATTTTTAAGCCACTTTCTCTCACCCAATTTTTGGGTGAGTTTGTCCCTACATGGCGTTCCTTAGCTCAGAAGTCACAGTTCTTCCTTTGCTAGAGTTTATTTTACTTTTTTTTATTATTATCCTTACATAGACTTAAGTGTCTCACATGAAAGTTTTGTAGATCACCCAAGCTTACTGAGAGTGAATTTTTTAGCAAAGCAAGGCCAGCCCACCCAAAATTGTGACATATGAAGGTTTTTTTGGTCTCCCTTTAAGCAACCTGAACTATTTGTCCCTTGTTTTTGCTTTGGCTGCCTTGCTTCTCCTGTTCTGACTAGCCCTGCCCATACCTGTGAGGCCTTCTTTACTTCTAGTAAACTTTTTTTAAAAAAAATGTAAGTTTTAGTTTTAATTGAAAAGTAATAGTTGTATATATTTATGGGGTACAATGTGATGTTTCAATACATGCATGCATTGTAGAATAATAAAATCAGAGTAATTAACGTATCTATTACCTCAAATATTTATCATTTCTTTGTGGTGAGAACATTTAAAATCCCTTCTTTGAGCTATTTTGAAGTATAGAATGCCTTATTATTAACTATATCAGTAAACTTCCATAATCCATCTTTTTTTTTTTTTTTTTTTTGAGGCAGAGTCTTACTCTCTTGCCCAGGCTAGAATGCCATGGCATCAGCCTAGCTCACAACAACCTCAAACTCCTGGACTCAAGTGATCCTCCTGCCTCAGCCTCCCAAGTAGCTGGGACTATAGGTGCATACCACCACGCCCACCTAATTTTCTTTTTTGTTTCTATTTTTAGTTTGCCAGCTAATTTTTTCTATTTTTAGTAGAGACGGAGTCTCTCTCTTGGTCAGGCTGGTCTGGAACTCCTGCCCTCAAGTGATCCTCCCACCTGGACCTCCCAGAGTGCTAGGATTACAGGCGTGAGCCACCACGCCCGGCCCATAATCCATTTTAGTGTTCGTTGATCTACACTAAAATGCACGATCAACTCCATTTTAGTAGAGAACTCTTAAAGATCCTACAGGAAGAACATCTGATGGCAGAAATGTCTCTGATATGGAAATGAGAAGCCCTGAGAAAAATATTTAGATCAGGAGCCTTCACCCATCAGATAACATTGTTTAATAACCTAGTTTTTTTCTGGAATATGGCCTATCTGATGCATCTTGTACATTCCTATTGCTACTCTCCTTGTATAGGCTCTTACTATATCCTAGATTACTTCAACCAACTCATAATCAGTCTTCCTTCTTCCCAACTTCAAATTCCCTCTGACCTTGGTTTCCAGGGTGGTCCATTAATTTAGGCTGAAGTCTAAGATGGCCCTCTGATTTAGTCTCATCTCATGCTACGCCTCTTCCCTACCCAGCATTGGGCTCCAGCATTGTCAAACTACTTCTAGTTGCACAAACACTATACGCCATTTCATGCCTCTGTCTTTGTTTAGCTCATTTTCACCTAGATAATTCCTGCTCTAACCTTAAGATTCACTTCAAGTGTCTTCTCTTCAATAAAGCCTTCCTGGCTCCTTCAGGCTTGCTTAAGTTCCCACTTCTGTGGTACCATAGCACTGTGTGCAGGTAATGTTGAATCTGTTAAGTTTCTTGAGGATAAAGGTGTGGCATGTATTTGAATTTGTAGTGCTTTGCATATAACTGGTGTTCAATAAATGATTGTTGAATCAAATTGAGTACCATATCAGTATTTATAAATGTTTATATAGTCACTTACCTGGTTCTTTTACATATATTAACTCAGCTGCTTATTTAACTTGCTTTTAATCTGCATTCCAATGTGGTTGAGGTAAAAACAAAAAAAAAGACTACCCTTGGCTGTGGCAGATTTATAATCCTTTCTTTTCAGCAAGACTTTCAGTTGTCTTTGTGTCCTGGTTATCTAGGACACAAGTAGTCTAAGTCCGTCAGTGGGTCCAATAACAGTTGATATTGAGGTGGTGGGGGGTCTAGCCCTTTGGACTGCTTCATATAGTATTAATACAATTCTGTTTACTGGGAAGTTGCTGGTTCAATATCTCATGGTTCATCCCTCTGTGATTAGCTTCCTGGCCCATATTCATTTGGATTAGGAATTTGGTGAGATCCTTAGCCATGACATTCTTACAGAGAATATGTATCAGATACTATTTTCAGAAATGTCATAGCTGTGGGTAACAGCTGCCTACTTATATTTTGAGAAATAGTAGTGTAAGAGAAAGAATATTGGACTGGGTATATAAATAGGTTCTAACCCTGATTTTACTATTATGTAACTGTACCTTTTAGGTAAATTATTTGGTACCTCTTCCTAATCTCTAAAGTTAAAGGTATTGGACTAATTCTCATAAATTCTATGATTTTATGATTACCGAAGTATGAGACCCTTTTATTATCTGGATGGCAAGGGCAAGTAGAGCACATGCTGCCCTAATACCTTGGATATTAGGGCTTTAAGGAGAATACCTTGGATATTAAGGCTAAGGACTAGGTATCACCTGTGTTGGAATGCCATGATATAGTAAGGACTGAACTAGACTAGAAATCCAAGGACTTAGGGTTCACCCTTGTTCTATCTCTTTTTAGCTATGTAATAATAGACAAGTTATAACTTTTCTGGGTCTCAATTTCTTCATCTAAAATGAGTATACTAATACCTTCCCTACTTTCTTTGATTTGAAAGAATCAAATAAGCTAAATTGAAATAACTTTGAAAATCTGGCCAGGCATAGTGGCTCACACCTGTAATATCAGCACTTTGGGAGGCTGAGGCAGGAGGATCACTTGAGGCCAGGAATTCGAGACCAGCCTGGGCAACATAGCAAGACACTGCCTCTACAAAATGTTTTTAAAAATTATCCAGGCATGGTGGCACATCCCTGTAGTCCTAGCTACTTGGGAGGCTGAAGTGGGGGGATCGTTTGAGCCCAAGAATCTGAGGTTACTGTGAGCTATAAGCATGACACTGCACTCCAGCCTGGGTGACAGAGCAAGATCCTGTCTCAAAAAATAAAAATAAATAAGTAAATACATATATATATACACACACACACATATATATATAAAGAAAATCTATATAGTATTATCTTCATAGTTTTAATTTAGGAAAAGATGTTTAGATATAATCCTTCAATGAGAAATTACAAATATACCATCCTTAAATGTACTGGATGCTTGTCTTTGAGTTATTTTTCCAATGGCGATAATGGCTTTGCATTGAATCATTTATAGTCTCTCCACCAGTTCTTCTGGTGATAAATAGCATGCATTTGAAAGATGGGTAATTTTAAGGAAGGCTGCCACTGGGACCATGAAATAAAGTAAAGCTGACTAGCCTAGGCTGAACTCTAGTCCAGGATTCATCACTAGTTTGTCTAATCATTTGGGATAGCAAACTAAGCATAGGTTTATGTATCACAGGAATGCAAAAATCCCAGGTTTAATCATCGGGCCCCAAATTTCATGAGGTATCCATGTGATAAATAAACCTTTCACTCTACCTTCTTCTCCCCCTAAAACGATTGTATGAGTATGCAGTGGGCTTAGCAGTAGTATGTGTGGCATTTAGGGGTGTTGAGTTGACTATAAGCTCAACATGAGTCAACAGTAAGTTGTGGCTGCCAAAAGCTAATACAGTCTTAGGTTGCAATTATGAGAATATAGTGTCCAGAATACAAGGAAAGTGACTCTGTTCTATACTGACCAGAGCACACCTGAAATTAGTCTAGCTCTGGGGCTAGATATACAGCATATAGATCATGTTGAATATGCAGAAAACAGGGAGAGATGATATTGGTGAGAATATTTAACAATAACAACAAAGAGGTTAATGCACTGGGAACATTTATTTAGCAAAACAAACCAAACAAACTCAGGAAGGTTATTGTCACTTTATTCGGATTTTTGAAGAGGGCCATGTATAAGAAGTTTCTGTTTATTTCACATGTCCCTGTGGAGAGGAGATAGAGTCAATGGATAGAAACTAAGAGAGGCATATTTCAGCCCAACACAGTTATTTCCGACAGGTGATAGCAAAAGATGAAATAGGCAGTCTCTGCAGACGATGAATTCTCAGTCATTCATGGAGTTTAAGTGTGGTCCAGATAACCACTTGGTGGGAGTATTGTAGAAGAAAGTCAATCATCAGATGAGTAGTTGAGCTAGAAAGTCCATGATATCTGCATATTTCTATAACATGGACCAAATAAACCTTGGGGATATCAAATCCAAAGAACCATACATAGGCCATAAGAACAATACAAGATACTTTGGTATTTGAAGAAGTAAAAGTCAATAAGTATGGTCTTACTGAAGAACCAAGTGATGGGAAGATTTTATTATTACTTTTTTTTTAGTGTGTTTGGTTTGGTTGGGTTTAAAGGAAAAGGACCACTTTATTGCAAGAGTGTATGGACCCTATATTCTGGGACTTAATGGTGACAGGAGTTCTTGTTCCAGAATCAGGAACAACTATCTCATGGTTGCAAAGAACAATTTCATCCTGGAAGTGGTTGTATCTGGGGACCAGTTAGGGGATTAAAACACTGTATGGGGGTAAGAGGCCAAGTAGTACACAGTGTAGGGGTGAAACAAGTGCATAGAAAGAATTAGATATTTGTTAAGGTAGGCCAAATAGACTTATGTTCTGTACTTCGCCATTTGTAAATAACTGACATCCCAAAATCATCCATGCTGAAGCAAAGTAGGTGGTGTACTCTGAGAAGCTATACTGTGTGCTAACGATCCATTGTGGAGGGCTTGCCATAGTGTAATATTATAACTTACCAGGTTCCCTGCCTCACCATCAACCTTACCACTGGCAAGTTCAGCCTCCACCTTAAGCACTAGGCTAGTCCTGCCCTTAGTCCCAGAATCTGGGTCCTACTTCAGATCTCAACCTTGCTGCTACCCCTTCCTGAATTAACGCCCCAAGTCTAGTAACTAATCTTCCATGTTTGGGGCATTAAACCTTTTGGTGTTCCAGTTCAGTAATTGAATTTCTGTTTTGTTTCCTTAATTTCAAGTCTCTTTCTGAAATCCCAGTACACAAGCCCCCTTTTAAGCATAGCATTGCCAAAGGCTTGAATTTGGATTTTTGGGTCCTGCTACCTCTTTTTTGGTTTTTTCTTTAGATTGGGTCTTACTGTGTTGCCCAGGCTGGACTTAAACTCCTGAGCTCAAGCAATCCTCCCACCTCAGCATCCCAAGTAGCCAAGACTGTAGGAGGGCACCACTGTGTGTGGCATGTCCTGCTACCTCTTGCCACACTCTAGCATAGACTGTTTCCTAGACTGCCATTTCTAAATCCCAGGGCCCCAGAGCCTCGCCTTTGAGTCTCTGTGAGTGCAGCAGTTATAGGGTTGAATTCTGAGAATCAGATATCCCTTCATCATCAGGAGCCTCTCTTATAGTCCTACATTTCCCTCTGATCCAAGGGAGTTGGTCTGACCATACATTCTGCACCTAAGGAGCAGATACTGGCTGGTGTCCTGAGCAATCCCTCTTCCATACCCAGCCTCTGCAGTCGCTAGCCAAAAAGAACTTCTAGGCCGGGCGTGGTGGCTCACACCTGTAATCCTAGCACTCTGAGGCACAAGGCGGGAGAATCGCTCAAGGTCAGGAGTTCGAAACCAGCCTGAGCAAGAGCGAGACTCTGTCTCTACTATAAATAGAAAGAAATTAATTGGCCAACTAAAAATATATAGAAAAAATTAGCTGGGCATGGTGGCATATGCCTGTAGTGCCAGCTACTTGGAAGGCTGAGGCAGGAGGATCTCTTGAGCCCAGGAGTTTGAGGTTGCTGTGAGCTAAGCTGACGCCACGGCACTCTAGCCCGGGCAACAGAAGTGAGACTCTATCTCAGAAAAGAAAAAAAAAAAAGAACTTCTAAGGCCTAGTTCTATACAACTTTTTGGGCTTCCAGGCCATGATTCTGGGCAACCCAACCCCATCTCTGTTAACTGTATACTTTACTTATCAAGACTCTGAAGAGTTAGTTGCAGCAGTCCATTGCAAGCTGCACAGTTTGTCTCACAGAATCTTATAACTATTCAACATTTGTTCTCTTCATTGCTTAGTTTTAATTTTTAATTTTGTTTATTTACTTTTTGGAGACAGAGTCTGACTCTGTCCCCAAGGCTGGAGTGCAGTGGTGTCATCATCATAGCTCAGTGCAGCCTCCAACTGCGAGGCTCACATGATCCTCCTGCCTTAGCCTCCTGAGTGCCTGGGACTACAGGTGTGTGCCATCACACCTGGCTGATTTTTCTATTTTTTGTAGAGATGGGATCTCACTGTTGCTCAGGCGAGTTTCAAACTCCTGGCCTCAAGCTGTCCTCCTGCCTTGGCCTCCCAAAGTGCTAGATTACAGGTGTGAGCCACCACTCCCAGCCCATTGCTTAGTTTTGTAAACATATGTTGAGTGAACCAGACGTCATGCCAGATATTGGGCTCAAACATGAATAAGTCATATGGCTTATTATCATAATCATAATAATAATGGCTTCTATTTCAAGCATGTACCAGACATTGTGCCAAGGCCTATAAGCGGCAGACTTTATAGGGGATGGGAGGTGTGTTGTGAGGGGATTGGGGAAAAGCTGGATAGTTTGTGTCACATACATAAGGCTCCAAGCACAGCATGTGGTTAGTGCTTAATAAACAGTAGCTGTGTTTGCAATGTTATGTCCTAACATTAGCAAACGCACCACTAAGGTCCAGAGGTGGTAGAACAAACATGTGAGCCACAAGGATGTGTAGAGGACACAGGAAGGTCAATCCAAGAAGAAGGGAAAGCAAGACTGCATTCAGAGGGTGGCTCACGCCTGTAATCCTAGCACTCTGGGAGGCTGAGGCGGGCGGATTGCTGGAGGTCAGGAGTTCGAAACCAGCCTGAGCAAGACCGAGACCCTGTCTCTACTAAAAATAGAGAGAAATTAATGAAAAATTAGCTGAGCATGGTGGTGCATGCCTGTAGTCCCAGCTACTTGGGAGGCTGAGGCAGGAGGATCGCTTGAGCCCAGGAGTTTGAGGTTGCTGTGAGCTAGGCTGACACCACAGCACTCACTCTAGCCAGGGCAACAGAGTGAGACTCTGTCTCCAAAAAA
>CAUYPO010040969.1:0-10844 GCA_963574435.1 Cheirogaleus major
ACAAAAAGACAATCTTTATACAATCTTGGTGGGAATGTAAAGCCCTATTGGAAAATGTTCTGGAGATTTTTCAAAAAGTTAAAAACAGAACTACCATATCATCCAGCATTCCCACTACTTGGACTGTATCAAAAAGAAATAAAATCAGTATGTCCAAAAATTATCTTGTGCCCCATGTTTGACGAAGCATTATTTACAACAATCAAGATACGAAAACATCTTAAGTGTCAGTCAACAGATGAATGGCTAAAGAAAATGAAATACACACACACACACACACACACACACACAAGTTCACACATGATGGAGTATTAGTCAGCCACAAAAAGAAGGAAATCCTGTCAGGATGACCCTGGGAGGACATCACGTAAGTGAAATAAAACAGACGCAGAAAGACAAGTACTGCATGATCTCACTCCTGTGTGTGGAATCTCAAACATTTACTAAGAAAGCACCTGCTCCACCCCTCTTTTCCCTCTTAAGAGGGAAGTGATAGGATTATGCACCTTTTCTCCATCCTGAAAAGCCATGCTGGGTACTGAGAGTCTCCTGTTTATTTTGCCTTGGGCAGTGGCCTGAAGTGTTTAAGGTTAGACATCCTCTCCTAATCCAGAAAAGTCCAGTCGGCTGTCTGTGTGTGCTCATGTATGACCTGCAGAGGCGCTTACAGGTGCCTTCCGTGAGAGGAGGGGCAGATTGCTAGGGACAAACGTGGGCTTGTTGGGGAGGGGGTCCACAGGTGATGTGTTCTAGAAGGTTCATGGACAGGACTCTTGGGGAGTCTACAAGGCAATTAGTAGACACCATGGCCCTTAAGTTCCACACGCTGTTACTGTAACCTTCAATCCCTTTATCATGATCCTACTCGCCCCGGGAGTCATGCCGATCCCCTTAGTGTTCTAGGAAGGGCAAGGAAGAAGAGAGAACCTTGGGCTGGGAAGGCCAGTCGCTCACTCTGCTCTCACCTCCCCTGTGGGAGAGAGCAGTGCCCGAGCAGGTCTCTCTGGCACTGAGTGGTGCTGCCTGGCGAGAGGGTTGATGTGCTTGAAATGAAATTACTCTTCTTACCCTTTCCAATGTGTCTGTTCTCAGATATGTTTCTCCAACAGGCTGCTTGAACTGCTCTGTTGGCCTCCCGGGACCCCACAAAGGTACTATCCTCTGTGAGTGGTTGTCAATCTGTGTTTCTGTGTGGGATGAGGGCTGGAAACTCCTATTCCACCACAGTGATGGTGTCATCTTTTCCTGCAAATATACCCTGGCTTCCATCCTGAGAATGTCTTTTGCTGTGAGGAGAATAAAGCCTTCTCTCCATGTATGCCTCCCACCTCACAGAAGTCCCCATTTTTGGTGGGACCAAGAAAGTCTCAAGAGAAGGAAAAAGTGGGACCTATATTTTATGGCATTAGGATCCCCATGCTAAACCCCTCGATCTACAGCCTGAGGAACTAAAATGTGAGACAAGCTCTAAAAGGAACAGGAAAGAAGCAATTTTAGTTTGAGCCTCAGTTCCTGGTTCTCTACACTTGTAGATGACCAGACTGACAGTGCCAATTTTTAAGAAATCAAAACCAAACTGCAAACAATATAAGAAAAGTTCTTTAATTTTCCTAATACAGTATTTAACTGAAAATTCAGGGAGCAAGGACATAACTACTTTATACCAATATGTCTGACAAAAATTGAAAAAGAATGATATTGCCTATCACTTGCTGTGGTGTAAGGAAAGGATACTCTTGCATATTGCTAATAACACTTTAAGTTTCACTTTACATTACAAGGATTCTGGCAATATAATTTTAAAAGAAAAAATCCACTTCATTTCTGAATTTCAACCCTGAAAACTGATGGAATAAAAGTTCCAGTCTACAAGGTCATATGTTTAAGGATGTTTACGGTAGCATTGTTAGGAAGTCAAGACCTAGAAAGTGAATATCTCCCAACAGGGAAATAAATCTGTGTTGTCATGATTCCAAAACCTGTATTAGTTACCTATTGCTGCATAACAGCATCCTCTGAAATGCTATAACCAAGGTGTCCACCAAGATGGGGCTCTGATCTGGAGGCTCATCTGGGGATGGGTCTGCTTCCAAGCTCTCTCACGTTGGCAGACTTCATTTCTTTGCAGTGGTAGAAATGACATCGCTGCCTTCTTCCTGGCTGTCAGCTGGGCACGTTGGGATCTTAGAGGTTGTCCTCATTATTTTGCCACCTGGCCCTCTCCCTAGTCCTTCTCACAACATGGCAGCCTATCCTTCACAGCCAGGAAACCATACACAGTCAGTACATCTGACACGTGAAAACCACACCTTACTACTTAACTGCTTCAGGAGTCTGTGTTTTCCTGAAGTTTTCCCAGATCAATGTTTGTTTCCTGCCAACTCTCTACCCCTGAGAGTAATTTCTCCTTTAACTGAATACCCATAGTACTTTAACTATATAAATAAATATTATGTATCACTTTCTCGGTTATTTGTTTAAGTATAAGAGCTTCCCTACAATGTATAAGGCAGTTGAGATACAATTTCTATAACCTCTTAACATCTTGTTTAGAGGCTTAGAAAGTAGATATTCTATACATATTAAATGAATGACTGAATAAATGATGATAAAGAAACAATAATATAAACAGCTTCCTAACAGGAAGGCAGGTGAGTGTGTAGCCTACATTCGTGGTCTCTAAATACTAATCTGTGGACAGCAGCATTCAAATGACCAGGAAAAATGTATATAACAACAGCCCATCCCTGGAGATGTTGATTCAGTAATATTGGATGGGACCCAATATCTAGAAGTATGTCTGTATGCAGAAGGTTGCTTTAACCACATGTTCCACTCAATGGTGGTACAGTGCAGAGGATTTGAAATCTCTTAGCCTATGGTTTATGTCCCAACCCTGCACTCACCAGCAGTGTCTCTTTGCAAGGTAATTGAGGGTTAAGAGCTTGTTTCTCATAATAATACATAGTTCATGAGATGTTTTAATTCGTTTATTTGCTTATCTGTTAGGAATAGATAAGATCAGGTATAGAAATCATAAACCCTCAATAAACGTTAATAGTAATAAGTATTAGCAAAGATGATTTCAACATGGGCATTGCAGACATTATGAGAGCTCTCTCATCACATGCATACACAAACACACACGTGCACACATGCAGACTCCATAAGAATCACCTAAAGTTTGTTAATGTGCTAACTTTTTCCCTCTGGGAAGCTCCTCTTTCCTTCAACAGAAAACTAACTAATGAAGGCTGTTTTCCTTGATCCTGTCTCAGCACCTAGAGCCACACTCAAGGGAACCAGTATTGATCCCATAGACCTCAGCTAAAAGTGCTCTGTGAGGAGCTGAGGAGAAATCATTTGGTGAGCAATCAGCCTGCAGCATTCTATAAAGAAAATTCTAAAGGCAAATCTCTTATGAATAAATTTACAGTTTTCCTATTCAGTTGTGCATTATTTTGACATGTGACGACCATAGTAAAATCTATAGATCTATAGAATCAGAGCCAGTGTGTCAGTATGATTAACTTCAAGGTTGGGCAGAGTCATCTTATGTCTGGGAAAGTAAAATACAAGTGAAGAAGGGAGGCTCTCAATGGTATTGAGCAATGGAAATTCACCCAGGATATAGCAGCTGGTATATTATCCACAATGTTCCCGGCTGAATATAAATCACCAGTATGGACTATAAGCAATAATTAGACAAAGCCACCGCATGACGAGAAAAGAACAAGACAGAGAAAATTATATTCTATGATTATATCTGAAATCAAACAACAACAGAAATTCTTGGAACCCACAAAAATACCTAAGCATTCTCCTCTTGCAACAAACGTGAGTAATACTCCTTCTTTACCTACATTAATTTTCTTGCCTCTTAGACATAAATTACCAAGATATCCAATCACCATATGTTTTGATAACACTCAATTGAGAACTCACCTCCACTTCCTAAATCCTTAGAATCACCCAGCACAAAACAAAACCCAGTTTCCTCTTATCCAACACTCTCGTCCCCTTGGTGCATGCTCTACATTGCTGGAGCCCACAAAATGAGCCGAACTTTGTGTGACTGCACACGTGTTCCTGGTGCTGGTTAAATCTTGGGCATCGACAGTGTGAATTGTGCTGGGCGTATCTACTATGTCTCTTGAACCCAGCTTATTTTTATTACTCATTTTTTGTTTCAAAATTAATTCATATAGGTTCATTACTGTTTTAAATGCAGCTGCTTTTAAAGGTCAAAAAGGACCTTCAAATTTATTCCTTAATTTAAAATTGTCATCTATCTTTCCAAATGGAGTTTTCCTCACATAAACACACATACATACACACAGTTTTTTTAAATTAAAATAGAATCACACTCCATACATTTTTCTGAAACATATTTTACTGAATTAACAATATTTCATATACTTTTTTCCATGGGAATGCATACAATTCTGTCTCATTATTTAAGTTGTTTAATGCAAGTGAAAATGATAAACTAATTCTGGTTTATTTCAGCATCACCTTATCAATTTCCAATATTTTGCTACATATAGCAATACTGCCTGGGACCCCCTGTATTTCAGGTAAATTTTTTCAATCTCATTACATCAAAAATTAAACTGAGGTTGAGGGAAATTACTTTTTTTTGCCTAAGATTACACACCAACTAAATGGTACGTCCAAGATTCAAACCTAGCTATTTCTAACTTTCTAACTGAAGAGCCTATTTACTTTCCATTGTATGTAATACAAAACAAAGCTTCAAAGAGGCTTGGATACAACATAGTTTGAATGATTTCAAAACGCTAATATTCATCCAATTAAAAATCCTTTCCAGAACTTCTACTTCTGGCCAAGATAGGGTAACAGGGACTAGATTTACCCTCCTGCCTAAAACTAGAAAATTGGACAAAAGTATATGAAATAATAGTTTTCAAGACACTGTGTACCAAGCAATAAAGAACAATGATCCTTGATAGTCAAGAAAGAAATGAGCTCTAAAAGTGCCTCCACTCCCTTCCTTAGGACAGTGTCCAGCCCGCAATGCAGAGAGGGAGCAGGAGGGAAGAGCTCCCTGGACTTCCGAAAGGAGATGGAGCTGAACGTCTGCAGGACCAAGGCAAGTAGCGTTTACAGCACACAACCCTGGAGGAAAGGAGCTGTACCGGGAGAGAACCCCTAGATCTGCAGATGATATCCCTGGATTATTTAGCTGAATGCTGGTCAGTGCTCACACATAAAGAAACAACCAGGGACCCGGGAAGGACATTCTGAAAGGTTAAAGATAGCAATGCTCGATGATCATGTAAGCCTGGGAATAGTGCCTGTTCTCACCAGCTGGACTAAAAATCTCAGGATTCATGGTACATTGGGCAGAGGATACATAAGGGACTTTCCTCAATAGTGGGGGATAGTTAGCCCTAGGCAGAGGTCTGCTTCACTTCCAACTATCAAATCTACAAAACAAGACTCAAAAGGATCACACAGTTCCCAAATAATTTAGCTGTGCTCCATAGCATAGTCACAATATTTGTCATCCAATCAGAGATCACCATGAAAAAAGCAGGAAAACATGACCACAATAAGAAGAAAAATCAGTAACCAAAACTGACCAAGAACTGACAAAGATGTTATAATTACTAAAGAAGAACACTAAAACAATTATTATAACTGAACATCTTGTGTTCAAACAAGCTACCTAGAGATGTGAAAGACAAGAGGAAGACTACAGTCTGATGGTTAAAAAAATGGATAAGAGTAACTACCGATTAAGCATAATGCAAAATAAATAATTAGTGAACTTGAAGACATAGCAATAAAAACTATCCAAAATGAAAGAAAAATGAATCAAAAAGGTAAATTAACTAACAGGGCATCAATGAGCTGTGGAACACCTTCATGCAGCCTTTAATATGTGTAATTGGAGTTGCTAGAGGAAAAGAGAAACAGGGTTGACATTAAAAATTGTTTGGAAAAGTTTCCGTTCATGTCTTTGTGCATTACATGTAACAATAATGTCTATACTCCCAAAATATCATAAATAAATAAATAACATTTTTGAAAAATAATGATTAAAATTTTGTTAATTTTATAAAAACTATAAACCCACAGATTGAAGAGAGAATCACAAGAAACCCTAAGCACAAGAAACATGCAAAAACTGCATCAAGAAACACCATAATAAAATTGCTCAAAACCAGGAATAAAGGGAAAATTTCAAATGTATCCAAATGAAAAAAGACTTGTGATGAATAACAGAACAAAAAAAGGATAAAAGTTTATTCTTGGTTAGAAACCATGCAAGTGAAAAGACTGTGGAGCAACATTTTAAAGTAGTGAAAGAAAAAGTCCTTTCATCTTAGACCAAATAATTTTATATCCATCCTTTCCTTAACAGACATATACACATGACACTGTAATACAATTGAAAAGACCCATATAATGTTTAATCATTTTTCCCCTTTCAGTTAAGTCGTTGTCCAGGTTATTTAACTTCAGCATTGTGAAAGGATTTTCATCTTTCTATAACTGAATAATATCCCATTCTGCGCGCGCCTGTGTGTGTGTGTGAATAACATTGTCTTTATACATTCAGCCATTGCTAGCCATGTAAGTTGTTTTTCATGTCTTGGCTATTTTGAATAATGGTGCAATAAACATGAATATGCAGTATCTCTTTAAGGTAATGATTTATTTTCCTTTGAATATATACCCAGAAGTGAGGTTGCTGGATCATAAGGAGGTTTTATTTTAATTTTTTGAGAAACCTCCATACCATTTCAATAATGGCCATACCAATCTACACTCCCAACAACATTGTGCAAGGGTTGAATTTTCTCCACACCCTTGTTTCAGGCTAAGCCAGACCCGAAGTTTGATGAGAACTCAAATGGAGAGATCTTCAGTCTTCTTGAGAAAAAACATAAATTCAGTGATTCTCTGTTAAAGTTTCTATGTTACATCACCAGTGTTCTAGGTAATTACGACAGATGTTATTAACACCTGTTACGTGCTCAGCACTACTCTAGGCATTGGGAACACACAGGCAACAGGAATACATGGCTCTGACTCATAGAATTTGCATTCTAGGGTGTGTGGAGAAACAACAAAAACAAGGAAACCCATCAATAAGCAAGATAATTTCTGACAGGGAGAAATGAAATGCAAATAAAATGCAGAGGAATGATAGTGATTGAGAGGAGGCACAACCTCAGCCCAAAAAACAGGCCTTCTTATCCAGAGGGCCCTGTGAGAAAAGCAAATGCAATTGAGGGAAAAGATTGTGCAAAATCTTTAAAGTGGAGACTCGCATGAGCTTCGTTTGTGTTTTCCAAGTGCAAAAAATAATAAAAAATGTGCTGGAGGGACTGAGGGGGAACATTTTACATGTTAGACCAGAGACTCAGGAAGGGCCTTGTGATATAGAGTCCTTGGGGTTTTGGTGAGGAGTTCGCATGTAATTGTAAGTGTGATGGGGAGTGACTGTATGGTAGATGGGAGCAGTGACATTAGACAGATCGTTGCATTAGACCAGGCGTCCTCAAACTATGGCCCACGGGCCACAAGCGGGTGTTTTTGCCTGTTTGTTTTTTTACTTCAAAATAAGATATGTGCAGTGTGCATAGGAATTTGTTCATAGTTTTTTTTTAAACTATAGTCTGGTTCTCCAACAGTCTGAGGGACAGTGAACTGGCCCCCTGTTTAAAAAGTTTGAGGACCCCTGCATTAGACAGATCATACTTGCAGCTGACTAGAGTATAGATTATAAGGAAAGAAAGGAAGTCAGGGGACTATGTACAAGGTTCATGCAGTTCCTCCAACTGAGAGACACCAGCGTCTTGAACTAGGGTAGTATGAGGGAAAAGGAGAGAATGGTACTTAATTGCACGACTTTGAGAAAGGAGAGTTTACAGGATTTGCTTTTAGATTGAATTTAGGAAGTGAAAGAAGGGGAGAATTGGAGTTTGACTCCTAGATTCTAGTTCTGATTGCTTGTACTAATGGTGGTGCCATTTAACTGTGATGGGGAAGATAGAAGGAATAGGATAAAGTGCAGACAAATCAGATAAGGCATTACAAAAAAAAAAAAAAACCCAAAAAACAAAAACAAAACAACCCAAACCTCAAAAACACCTTCCACCACCACCAAAAACCCAACCCCATAATTGAAATGTTACAGCAAGTGTTACAGCGAGTGATTCCAAGGACCAAACGAGCTGCATACAGAGACTTGGAGAATCAAGGTTTATTCGCTGGTGGGCTCAGAGGGTACTTGCCACCAAATTCTGAGCCCGGTCTACCCGGTTTTTTCCACTTTTATTAGGGTAGAGGTAGTTTGAGGAGAGGGTTCTTAGGTGCCTGATACAATTGCAGAAGCCAGGTAATAGGTTAGTATTAGGTTGATGAGGGTCTTCCGAGGGGTGGAGTCTCAGGTGGCTGATGCAATTGGTAAGCATGATGGCAGAAGCCAGGTGATAGATGGGGTCTTTCTTATCAGAAACATAAAACAAGTCATAAAAGGCTCTATAAGGTACATTGTCAAAACTGAAAGTGGTGAAAAGCTGCTAGCAGAGGCTAGAGGGATCTGAGGGGTCCAAAGAGGGAAGACTGGATTTCTTCGTTCCTGTTAGAGAATTTCTCCACAGCTCAGTCACAGAGCACAGGTTCCTGAGAGCTCCCTCAGCAGTGCAGGGCAGGTGCTGACCCAGGCAGCCTGATGCAAAGGGAAACAGAAACCACAACAACCCAGGCTCCTCCCACAGCTGGACCCACTGGTGCTTAACCTACTGGAAGGGAGACCAAGCAGAGTCCATCAGGGGGAGGTGAGCCGAGCTCCCGCCAGCCTCAGCAGATGTGAGCAGATGCCCTGCAAGAATCCAGCAGCCCTGAGAGAGCCAGAGTAGCTGGTCCCAAATCCCTTCCTTTCTGACAGTCTACAGTCTGTTTCAAGCCAGCATAGGTACGGCAAGTGGGGAGCAGTGGGACCTTGGCTTGTGTTTTCCAAGGCCAAAGCAAACAAATGAATGAACAAAAAAACAAAACAATCAGCTAGAGACATTACAAAAAAAAACAAAAAACAAGCAAACAAACAAAAAAAGGGCATTGTGTGCCTAGAGTGGATTGAATACTACAGGAAAGCTTTTTATTGGAGGTGATCAGAATAAATAATAATAATAATAAAAAGGAACTCCTCATGCAAATGTTTTGGATGATCCAGGGAGATTCGACATCAAGTTCTAAGGTGCTAGGAGGGAGGAGCAGGGAAGAAGAGGGATCAGTTGGAAGCTGACACAGTAGCCAGGCATGGTGCCAACACTGCCTCATACCTTGTTTTACTGAAACTCAACATAATTCCTTGTATTTCATTCATCATCTATGAATAGAGGAAGTAATCTCTATAGATGAAGGGGCAAGCTCAGGATCATACAGTGAGTTAGGAGTATTAACTGGTGTAACTATTAAGAGAACCCAAGTTCAGGGCTCTGGTTACTACACACTATGGCTAGAAATTCCCCACTACAGTGGAAGGCAGCCTCACTTTCTTTTTATTTTTCGGTGTGTTTTTTTATTTCACTTCTGATGGGATTAAGACCACTGGGACTTAGGGATGCTATGTCTGAGGCTGTGAGAGGAGAGGAGGTGAAGGAATTGCCTGAGCAGAAGCCTGAAATAAGTGCAGATGTTAACTGCCTAGTTGGGGGACATATATCAGCGATCTGGGAGTACAGGAAAGCATGCTCCAACCTCAGAGCCTAAGGGGTCTCATGCCTGAAAAGCCGCAGGCAGCCTGACATGAAAACTTCTCATGGCTGTAGAGGTAGATTGCGATATGTTAGCCCAGGAGAAGGGTCTCAAGGCTTCCATAGTGTTTGAACACTGGGCCAAGTTCCTTCTCTCCTTTTCTCTCAACAATGCCTCAGTTAATGAAAAACCAGTCTCCCAGTGGAAAGCATGTAGTTTCTTTGTTCCTTGATCAAATGGATCACAGCTACTGACATTAAAGATTGATATCCATATATACAGCATGAGCTTGGAATAAAATCAGTTTACCTTGATCAAAAGGGTTGTACCTATTGAAGAATTATGTGTTTTTCATTTCTAGAAAGGAGAAGGAAATTAGCTAGGATACCTTGTGATTTTGGAGGGAGCCCTGAAACTTTTGATCATTGTATCCCATGATTTTTTTCACATGAGATCATTGTTTTTTGCAATATGGAAAAGAGAATAAAAAGCAAGCGCTGGGTTTCAGTCACTGCCACCTTGGCACCAGAGTGCTGGTGGTCCTCTGACCTCCCTGCTTTTTTAAATATTATTTCTGTGTCTGTGTCCTTGTTTCTCTCATCTCTTGCAACACAGTCTGCCAGGGGACCCTATCTCTATCGGGGATGTCACGAACCCCCGATCCACTTCCTTGTCTCCTCAGCTCTGCCTAGTTCTTCCCCAGTGAAGCAGGTGTCATGACACACATTCTCTTGGTGTGAGTCAATGTTTGGGTTTGTTTCAAAGAAAAGGGGACCGAGAGTGCCCCTGTGAAAACTTTCACTACTGACTTAGCAAAGGTTCCAAATTACAGGCTTTAAAACTTTCATCATGTTTTGTTGGTCCTAGTTAACAGAGTGTATCTGAATGATAGCAGAATCCCAGACAGCAATTACCAGGAATTTTTGGAATGATTTGTCATGAGAAAAAAGATTACTTATTGTTTCCTTCACTACACAGTGACATTTTGTGCCTTGGTTGCTGCTTTTAACTGGGAAAGTTTATAGGCTGTGTTGAAATGGCCAAGCTCAAATCTTCTGAGACCTGGAGTTTACCTATGATTTTGGACAGATTATTTTTAATATTTTTTT
>CAUYPO010040973.1:0-19308 GCA_963574435.1 Cheirogaleus major
ATGCCCAGTAATGGGATTGCTGGATCAAATGGTAGATCTACTTGTATCGCTTTAAGATATCTCCATATTGCTTTCCACAGAGGCTGAACTAGTTTGCAGTCCCACCAGCAGTGTAGGAGTGTTCCTATCTCTCCACATCCACGCCAATATTTATTGTTTGGGACTTGTTTTAAGGGCCATTCTCACTGGAGGTAAGTGATATCTCATTGTGGTTTTGATTTGCATTTCCCTGATGATTAGAGATGTTGAGAACTTTTTGATAGGTTTGTTGGCCATTATTCTGTCTTCTTTTGGAAAGTTTCTGTTCATAGGACAATCTACTTTTTATATATCATGTATTTTATAGGACCTTTTCTGCTTTAATTCTAGCCAAACTATATTTCCACTTCTATAAAATAATAGGTTATGTAGGAAAAACTACTAGAAATAACTAACATGACTTTATTTCTTGACTTTCATTTGTCACATTTGACCACATTTTATTTAGCTGTTTGTTTGTTAGATACTAAGTAGTTGTCATGAGGGTAATGATTAAAAGGTAACACACAAAGTTTATAAGAACTTATCTGTGTAGGCAGTGTTCCTTCACAAAGAAAGAGACACAGCGACATACAGCACCTTGAATGAGCAGATGTCCCTAGACCCCAGATCCCTCACTAGGGAGACTCAAAGCTTCCTGCGGTACAGTCTGATTGAAGTGAGGATCTCAACAAATTCCTCAAGAAGTTCAAATCCCCTGTTTAAAGGTAGCATTTATATTCTCTTGTCCTCTCTTAAGTATTCTGATAACTCTGGCTAAGTATTTGTTGATCTGCACATTCCTGAAAGTTTCAAAAGTCTGCATGAATGGACTGGTAATTTGCCAGGTGCATCATTCCTTAGCAGAAACTTTAGCCTGGCATTGTGTCCATTCCTGGATATTCAATGATATTTGAATACTTAGGATTGTTTATAAACATCTCATTCCAAAAAGACTTCAGATGGCTTAATTTTTATTTCTGTAGAATTTAAAAATAAAGTGTGATAATTATTAATATATATAATTATATATTTTTTAAATTCCAATGCATTAGTTTTTTAAAATAACAGGCTCTCTGGTTTGTGACTTGGCTTTTGTTTATCCTTTGGCTCTAATTCTAACCTAGTAAACCTAGGAGTCAGTTTTAGATATTTTAAGCTCATAATTATTTATTTACTGTGTTAAGAAAAAAAAAGCAGGCTTTAGTTCTTGCCTGAATAAAAAGAAAAATGAGCAGTGGATGCTGGCTTCATTCCCAAAGTCAACCATGGAGAAATTAGACGAAAATAAGGTGTTGAGAAATAGGAAATAGGAACTATAACTAAAAAAGTCCATGAAAAATCTCTGGGGAAAATAATTTTTCCCCCTTACAGTCAGTGTGTATGTATACACACACACACATATACATATATCTATACAGTTCATATATTTATGCTTGTTAGTTTACAAATGTTTTTCTTTTCTTATATTTTTTCTTATGACATAACAGTGATTCAGAGCTATGTTGAAATCTCCCACCATGATGGAGGATTTGTCCATTTCTTCCTGTAATTTAATTTTTGCTCTATATATTTATTTTGATGGTATTTTATGCTTCCATGTTTAGAATAGTTTTATATCTTCTTGGTGAATTAAACATTTTAGTATTATTTAGTGACTCTAAATGAGGTTGTTTGGTTTAAAGATGTTCCATCTGATGTCAGTAGAGCAACACCATTGGGGTGGTCTGTTCCTGATATATCTTTTTGTATTCTTTAACTTTTGTGAGAAAAAGCAACAGATGTAAGAAGCCATGTTTGCTCATTTCTGCTTGCCAACATAATTTCACAAAGCCCCTGACTCTGTGACAATGTGTAGCTCTCCAGGAAGATGCTTTGAGGACAAAACAGAGTACAGCCCATGGTCCCCCATATCTTTTTCCTGAGGAACTATATTCCTTAAAAGACAAATGACTCTAGTCCTTGTCTTTTTGTGCACATAAGATAATGCACATAAGATACTGTCTGACAGGGTTAGTGATGATACCTCTGTAATCCATAATCAGATGTACTCTTATACCCCAACCCTGACATGATTCTGCTTTAACTTCCGAGCAAATTAGATGTGATTTTGTACATACTGAACCTTTACAACCCATCTATAAACTATGAGCTGAAACACTGTGTTGGCGGGGCCTGACAGAACCTCTCCAAAAGACTTGTGTCGGGCAGGCTGTAGTCCTCCCTCTATAGTCTTCAGTAAAACTTCTGAATAAAACTAACTTTAAATCTTTACAAGTTTACCTTTTTTTCTGTAGTTGACTCTTTCAATCTTTGCATATATGTTTTAGATGTATCTTTCATAAAAGCATGTAGCCAGATTTTTTCATAGTCTGACAGCCTGTGCTGTTTAATTTTAATTCTAACCAATTTAAATTGACAATGATTATATATTTATACATTTTTATCTTACATTTTTAATTTTTACCACTCATTCTATGTTTTTCTACTTTCTTCTATGTAAACATTAATATTTATATATTTCTTTCAACAAAACTAGAACTTTAACATTTTCTAAATGTCTCTAGTTCTCCCTTATCCTCTCCAAGGCTATTATGAATATATATATTTTTCTTTTCTTATGGAGAATTGTCATACTTCTTTTTAAACAATTTTGCCAAGGTATCTTAAAACCTTTACTCTTCATAAGTCTTGCAGCATCTTCAGTATATATATATATTTTTTTCTTTCTCCAAAAGTGCTGTGTAGGCTTTTATGGTAGTATAACATCAGAGGCTTAAGTACATGGATATATTTTCTTAAATTATGCTCTATAACATTGAAATGTCAACGTGGAAGGATAAACAATTCTAAGTTCCAAGTTGTATACCTTCAATACTTAAAAAAAAAAAAATGACTCACTTGTCTTATTACATACAGTGTTTCTATGAAGAAGAGTGCTGTTCATCTGATTCTTTTTCCTTTAAAGATGTTCTCTTTCTGGAGTCTTAAAATTTTCCCTCTGTTTTTTTATAGTTCTGCACTTCATTATAATGTGTCTAGGTGTAAGTTTTTTTCTTTCTCCTGTTTAACATTATGTGCCTTGTTTATCTGATGCCATTCATTTTTCTTTAATTCTGTGATATTTTTCTCCATTATGTTTTCAATATTCATTCCTCTTTATTTTTAATATTTTCCCACTACAACTTATATTAGCTATATTATGCCACATCTATTTCTGTTATCTGTGTGTCTAAAATTTGTACTTTTTATTTTCTTTCATTTTTTCTGATTGTACTGTGCTTCATTATGTGAGAGTTCCTTAGACTGATATTCTAACTCATTATTTTTCAGCTTTCTCCATTGTACTATTTATGCCATCTATTGCATTATTTATTTTAACTATTATAAATTTTATATCTAATATTTCTAATCTGTTAATTCTTAAAATGTATTTTTATATTGATATTATTATTAATATATCTTTGCCTGGGCAGACAGGGGACTGAACTACTAAACATGAGAGTAGTCTGAAGTGGAGTTTGGTTCATGGTAGCAATGAGAAAACAGATTAATGTCTTTTAAGTTTTACTCTTGCCTCTCCCTGCTATAAGTCTGAAATTATGTCACCACAGATAAATAGCATTTTTAATACAAAAGGAGACATAACTACAGAAATAAGAAAGATTTTTAAAAATAAGAGAAAACTACTACTAACTTAATGCCAATATAAATACTTAATAAAATGGACACATTCTAAAAACTAAAATTTACCATCTTGCAAAAAAAAAAAAAATAGAAAACCTGAGTAGTTCTATATTTTTAAAATTAAATTAGTAGCTTAAATTTTTTCCATAAAGAAAACACCTGACAGTTTTATAGTCTAATTCCACCAAATTTCAAGGAAAAAAGATCATTTCAATTTTGTGCATACTTTTCAAAAAACAGATGAAATAAACATTTCTCATTTATTAATGAATCCAGGACAATCATGATACAAAATTGAAAAAGCACATTAAGAAAAAGAAAAACTACAGACCAATCTCTCACATACATGCAAATTTAAAAACAAGATATTGGCAAACCAAGTTCAGATATATATTGAAAAAAACAGTATCATGACCAAATAAGATTTATGTCAGGAATTCAAGGATGGTTTAATATTAAAAAATAAATCATTGTAATTCCCCAGATTAACAGAACATGGAAGAAAAATCATATAATTATATCAACTGATGCAGAAATACTTAATAAAATTAAACATACATTCTTGATTTTTTTTAAATTACAAACTAGGAATAAAAAATGTCTTTAGTCTGAAAAGTTTATCTATAAAGTTCCACTGAAAATATTATATTAATAGGAAAGGTATCCATGTAACAAAAACATTTGTACCCCCTTAATATTTTGAAATAAAAAAGAAAAAAACCACAACTGATCCAAAGACCAATTAAAAGAAAGATTGGTTTAAAAATAAGACTCATATACATGCTGTCTACAAGAAATCTGTATTAAATACAAAAACATAGGTTAAAAGTAAGGATAAAATAAGATATACCATGCAAAAGTAATCAAAGAGGAGCCAGTGTATTTATATCAATATAAGACAAAGTAGACTTGAGAACAAAGGATATTACCAGGGATAAGAGGGATATTATATGCTTATAATCAGGTCAATTCACCAAGAAGACTTAAAAATCCTAAATGTGTATGCACCTATGTATTTAATGACAGAGCTTCAAAAAAAATGAATGAAGCAACTGATAGAATTGAAAGTAGAAATAAATAATCTGCTATTATATTTGTAGATTTTTTCATTTAGTAATTGATAGAATGAATAGACAGAAAATCAGTTAGTATATAAAAGACATGAACAAGACTATGCACCAACTTGACCTAATTCATATTTATAGGATACTCCACCCAGCAATATCAGAACATACAATCTTAAATTGTACATCAACCACCAGAATAGCCCATATGCTAGGCCTTAAAAAGGCCTAACATATTTTAAATGATTAATATCATATAAAAGATGTTCTCTGATCATAATGGAATTAAACTAGAAATCAATAACAGAAAGATATCTGGAAAATATCCAAATATTTGGCAATTAATTTGGAGAATTAAATTCTTCTAATCCAAGAGTCAATGAGGAAGTCAAAAAGGAAATTAGGAAATATTAATTCTATTTCTTGAACTTGTTAGTATACGGAATTTTGTGTTATAAAAATTCACAACCTGTATATTTTTGTGTACTTTTCTGTATATATTTCTCAACAAAATGAAATGAAAAATGGAATGGAAAAATTTGGAGAAAAATGTAATTTAGCAAAACATAATGAAGAAGAAATAAAAAGGGAATTTGGAGCAAGACTATAGCTTCAGTGGGTAGCCTAACTGGGTAAGTTCCCCAGTCCCCAACAGAATCAAAGAAAATAATATAGCAAAGAAAATAAATGCCCAGACAACATTTACAACAAAACTAAATGACATATTGTCTCCATGGATTCCAAATACACATAGTCAAATATCAACAGCAACAAAACATGTGGTGTCAGCAAAGTGCACAACGACAAAAGCAAAGGAAAAGCAAAACAACTTTGAGAATCCCAGATACTGAATTGTTGATAGGCATTCATCTCTGAAGTGAGGTCCCTACCCAATATAGTTAGTAAGTCAATCTGAGAAGAGTATACCAATCTAGAAAGAACTTAGGTTAGCACAAAATTCAGGTGGTGCTGGGGTGATATGGGCCTTATGAACTTTTTAAAAACTAACCAACTGAAGCTCTCTCAGCGTAGAATGAGCAAGACAGGGACAAGAGTGGCTAAGAAAAGCGACTGTACAGATAAAAAATGAGGAAGGAGAGCAGAGGAGACACAACTTGCAAAGGTCGTATTTTTGAATAGTTCACAATAAGCACAGAAGAGGGAGCTCCAGAGCTGTAAAACTAGAAGCGTCTCCTGACCCATACTTCCCTGCTAATTTTCAGGAAAATTCATCTTACTGATACAGTACTTGAGCAACAGAAAAGGGTGGCAGTCAAATCCCAAAGTTATGTAACAAAGTTATGTAAAGTCATACCTTTTAAGAAGCCTAGGGCAATCTTTATCAAACCATGGGCTTTATTAAGTGTTAATCTGTTATAAGATCATGTGACACATGAAAGACTAAGATGATGTATTGTGTGGAGCTTATTAGCATCCAGCATCCTCAAGTTTTGGTTGAAAAAATAATTTTATACCAATATAACTACCCATAATATACATAAAACTCAGAGAGGTGGAATTTTTGCTTGGTGGTTTCTCATAGTTAAAATGCATCATTGGGTCAATAAAATATCTTAAAACATTTAAAGAAATTTTCGATAATAGAAGAGAAGATAGAAGATGTTTCACAGTGATGGATGACAACATAAACCTAGATCTATTAAATTCAGGAGCTTGCATCATTAATGTCAGTAATTATTTCAAGCAGTGACTGGCCAGAGGAAAAGTGGTCTGTGCCGCTACAGAAAACAACATTGCAATAGCTTTTGGCCATTGTACAGATTTACAACTCTACAAAAACTCATTAGTCTGGGCTTTTTCATTCTTTCTTCAAACACCTATGGTGAGTATAATGAAATTGGACTAAATAGCCAAAAGAAAGAGGCATGTGCTTTTACAAGTGGCACTTATAGGTAGAGTTCAGGTTCTGATTGAATATGAAGCCTTTTGACGATCTTTCCAGCTGGGCCCTGAGTTCACACTTTTTCAAGCTCAAGTTCTGAAGTTTTCAACTTACATTTTACTCTCCTTTTCAATTTCACTGATTAGTGCCTCCTTATTTTTTGAAAAAGTATTTGTTTCTGTTAATTGTACAAATAATAGTCGTGTCTGGTGTAATTACAGGAATTTATGTAACTGACAAAGAAAATCCTTTCAAAACAATGAATTTGAGATAATTATATAAACTCAGATATTAAAAATATGTATTTTAAATAGCATCAACAGTAACATTTTAAACAGAGGAGGAGAGATGACTTTATTAAAATAAAGCAAAACAGGATAAATCCTGTGATAAAAATTCTGAAATGCCATTACACAAGTTTTGGTAAATTATTAGATTACTCTAACTTTTTTACTGTTTTATTTATCCCAATTCCAATTTTGCCTTGAGATATTAAAGAAGAACTTATTTGAAAACAAAAAACGTAGAAGCAAAATCTTTTGGCTTGTACTACTGCAGTAGCCTCTTCATCTAATCTTTTCACCTTCACTCCTGCCCCGCCTCCACAATAGACCACCACCTGTTCTGTGTACAGCGTAAGATATCTTCTTGTCATATTTATCATGCTCTTTCCAAAATCCCATCAAAATAATAGCAAATGGGAAAAAAAAGATTTAATCCATAACAGCAATGAGGATTGAAGTTGGGATTATCAGAAGGCCAAAGATCATGATGAATTTATGCAAGTTGGGATGAAGGGACTGTATTGACAGATAAGCCAGGGTTGGAGGTAGACTTTGAATAGACACAGAGAAAAATGCACCAAAGGCAAAAGCTGTCTTTGGTACAGCCATCAGGTATAAAGCACAAGTGAGAGAAATGTAGCAGAAATCAAAGGTTGAGTACTTGCTGTAAACCTGGATCATTATACTTAGAAAGAGCTAGTGCCCCTGGATTGGGGCAGGGAGAGTGCGGGTAGATGTATAGCCAATCCACCTGTTTGGTTTACATGCACAAAGTAAAATCTGCCAGTGGAAAAGCTTAATACATGTTTGTTGAACAAATTAATAAATGAATGCAGAAGGATTACTTCCATTACACACCAGCCAGGAGGAAAATCAATGGCCTAAATTGCTATCCTGGAAGCACTTAGTGCCAGATCCACAGTTAAAGAAATTTTAACTCATCCAACTCCTAACAAGAGACTAAAAAAGTTAGAAGGAAAAAAAAAAATCCCCAGCAGCAGCAACCTTTTCTAAGAGTTCACATTATCTCAACTTCCATTATCAATTTACTATTCCCTCTATCTTCTACACCCCAGCCTCAACCATTACTACAATAGCAGTGGGACTCCTCTCCACTTGCTTCTAATTACTGAGTGATGTGTTCCCATCCCTGCTCCAACTTATCCCCTGGGAGCCATAGCTCTTTCCATCCCTACAGAATGATTTCAATCAACCTTAGATAATTGAATTTCTAAGTATAAAACTCTTTTGTTCTTCTTAAAGTAGCCTTCTTCTTTTAGGAGGTTAGGTCACATTCATCAAGGATCAGGCTGAGGAGCTCTTTGTGTGACACACTCCTGCCTCCCATGTTAAGACTTACTCAAAAGCAATTTCCTTGTCCCCTTGAGAGTCTACTGAAACTTGAGCTGTGTTTGTCTTCCTTCCTCTGCCATAGTAAGAGTAGTCTGCACTGGTCTTGGCCAACCTTTATTACCCAAGTCCTGATATTTGCACACACATTCATCAGTTATAATCTTCTAAATTGCTTAGGGAATCTTATGCACAAATGATTCCAGTGATCTGCTGAGATGACCCAGAATTCCTGAAATGAATGGTCCTCTAAGGTAAACTAAATTGTCATTATTACCGTTGTATATTCAAGGTATTTAGAAGTTTTTTATTTATATAAATAACATGCTAGCTATACTATTTTGTTAGCCATTGGAATTATTTTAGCAACTCAATTATTTTTTATTCCTTGAAAGCAATTGTGTATATTATAAAGTTAGATTGGCTCATTCACATGAAGATATGTCCTTTTATTTTTTAGTCATACCACATTATTTTCATCTCATACCCCCTCACTTTCTTTGTTTGCCTTACTTATTTAATTTTTTCAACCTATTCCAAAGGCTAACATTTGTTGAGTCATTGCTCCCGTAATCCCAGCTACTTGGGAGGCTGAGGTGGGAGGATCCCTTGAGGCCAGGAGTTTGAGACCAGACTGGGTGATACAGTGAGACTCCCTTCTCTTAAAAAAGAAAATTCTTAGGATACTTCTCAGTAATTTGAACATCAGTCAATTGATACAGGAAATTTTACAGCTTAAAAAAGTTGCAAGAGTTTATGTGATAAAAAAACGTAATAAATTGATGCTGTGAGTTTTATGTTTATTGATGTTTTTACTCCACTGCTAGAGATTTTTTCTCTTTTTCTTACTTTTTTTGTGCTTCCTTCCATGCATATCAGAATCTCTGCACCCTCCATCACACTTATACTAAACATTTAGTTTGTATTTTTTTCATCTTTTCCTTTATGCTCATATAACAATTTACTGATACACACACACACCTACATGTATACACATATAGGTTTTAACAAAAAATAAGCTCATACATATACTTTTTTCTTGGTTTTTGCATTCAAGAATACTTCACAGGAATCCTTCATATTAGTAAACTCTTAGGTCACTCACTTTAATGGATGCACCATGATTTAGTTAGCCCTTCTCCTATTGATGGGAATCTCCTTTGTTTTCAATTTCATCATTACAAACAACACTGCCGTATATACTACACCAGTAGTAGTACAGTATCTTCTGTACCAGTGCCTTTATTTCTGTGGTAATAAACTCACTGAGGAAGGATTGCTGAGTCTAAAGGCATATGTATTTTAATTTTAATAGATGTTGCCAGATTGCTTTTCAACACTTTGTTTCTCTGCCCACTATACATAAAAGTACTGCTCTAGGGGTTTCCTTTCTTTTAAAGTACAGAATTTAAAATTTCTTACTAAATTTCAAATGTTCAATATTTTAAAAGGCTGATTACTGATATTACTTTCCATTAAGCACTGTTTAATACAAATTTATGAATTAGAGCATTATAGTTTCTCCTAATTTTCCACAATTTGTATTAGCAATTTTGCTATCGAATAAAACAAAACAATCTAGACAGATGGCCTTTCCTACAATGTTCCTGAAAACTTAATATTGTTAAAACTCAATTTACTGCCAAAGTTACTGTAATGGTTTCAGATCTTGCCTTGCAGTGTTCAAGTAAAGAATTGCTCCTCTCTCTACCTCAATGCTAAGAGTAATTTTACCATAGATTGGGAGTTTTGTTTAAACTGAAATTAAAGAGAATGGGAGAAGGATGAAGCTACATAATAACATTTCAGTCATAATGGATTTCCAATATAAAAGATTCTAATGGGCAACAGTTTTTATTGTTGTTGCTGTCCAAAGGCAAACTGCCTGAGGACAGTCTGTCTTAATACCTCGGTATCATTTTTGAAGTGTCAAATATCCATTAAGTACTGGTTAATTATCATTATAGACCAGATTCAAAAGTTCTCAAATTTGTTTCACTAATATTATCTGTAGAAAAAGAGTAGCTCAGGACTATCGCAGTCTCATAAATTATCTTAAAATAATGTTTTCTTATTTTACATGTGCGCTTATACAGTAAGTGAACTTTCCACTGACAGCACAAAAATATTATCTCTATCAGTATTCCACATCACCTACAATCCTCACCAAGATTTCCTTTTAATAGAGAAAGTCAAAGGCAATTCATATTTTAGTACCAAGTATGTTCATAGTCCTTTATAATCTCATTTAATAAGGTTATTTTGAAAATGCCAGTGGAATCTTGGAAGATCACCTGAAATTTATCAGCCACCTGCGCCTCACTGTGAATTAAGCTCCAGTATCATGGTACAGAATATTAGAACCAATAGTTAGACTAGGATAATCCCAAGAGGTCACATAGGTCAGTAACCCTTGTTTTACACCAGAAGAATCTGAGGCCTACAATCAGACGCTGAGATGGAAGGGGTAGTTGTTCCTGGTACCAAGACTAGGATGCACATTTATTGGCATTTTGCCCTAGTGTTCTTCATTGAACTATGTAATATGATTAAATTTGAAAGGAGATTAAAGTTGGGTAAGCTGTAGACCATGGAATGTAGAACAGGGGTGTTGGAAGAACAGAAAGGATCAAATCAAATGGTTCCCTAAGGAAAATTAACAGCAAATGTAAAGGAGGTGGGTGGGTGATGGAGAGGGGTACTGATAACAAACTCCCTACACAACCTCTTTGTCAGGGCCGTTGCTGTAGCCATATAGCATTTTAAAACAGCATTAAACCTATTGTCAAGATCTTGCAACGTAAAAATACTATGGATGGGGGCCTTTCAAGGTTACATCCTTTCATCTACTCTCTAAGGCTGTTTTATAATAGTCAAGAGAATTCTGTACAGTGCTTTATTTCAGCTTTGCTCTCATTAAGGACTCATAAACTTAATTACTAAATATTCCTTAAGAAACACAGCTTGAAATAATTACTTCATTAGAGAAATTTAGCAGTGTTCATTCTAACTCTCTTGAATAGATTCTTACTCTAGAGTTGCTGAAGGTTTTACTTGTCCTTTTATTCTGAATGTGAACCTCTTCACCTTCATTTCTTTTATCGAATTGCATTTCAAATACCATTTAAGGGGAAAATTTTAAAATCCTGCATGAAGTCATTTTGAAGGATGGTCCAAATTAGCTTAAACTACAGCTTAGAAAGTTCTAAAGATATGTATTATTGGTAAATGAGGCATATGGTATAAAAACTTGGTTTTAAAGAAATTGTTTTTGAGCATAGCATTTCACTCATAATAAATATATTTATTTAATAACATTTGTTGAAAACATAAAAAGTGATTTCTAAGCCTGTAATTCTTTAAAGAGAAGAATTTTAAATAAATAAAGTTAGGTCTAAAATTAGTTACTAAAATATTCAAAGATACTTATATCCAAGATGAATCACTACATGATGATACTCTTCTGCTGAAAAATCTTCAGTAACTTACAACCTACAGGAGAAAGTCTGAATTATGTGGCCAATTAAGCTTATCTTCTATAATAGTATTTTTCCTTAAACAAAACCTCCACTCTAGTCACAGGGCGTTACTCAAACTCCTTTATTGCTCCTTCTACCATCTCATTCTCCTCAAGCTATTCTCAATATGTCCTCTTCTCCATCCTGTGTGCTCCTTGCTGTTTTGTTTTATTCCTACTACCCCTTCTGGATGAGCAAATTAAAATTCTGCTTCTCCCAGGGTCACCAAGCCCAAGGTAATGCCTCCTTCCCTTACTCTTGCTACCACCAATTGCTCTTGATACTGCTCAGGATTTACAAAATATACCCTTGACAATATACCCTTGTCTTTTTCTACTGTATAGGTTTTATCACTCTAAACCATATTATAAACTCCTTGAAGAGAGAGACCATCTTATTAATATATTTGATGTCTTAACAGAATAGACTTGCAAATCCTTGTTGACAGATTGCAATGTTTCATTATCAAGGGATCCTGTAATATAGAAGGTAAATATGTAATTTCCATGTACATTTGAGTTTAAATATTGATCACTTATGTTATAATAAACAAGGAATTTAAAGTTATCTACACAGTACTATCATAATTTTATTCAAATATGATTAAATTTCAGTGCATGGGAAATATTAAAAATAAATATCTGATTATTAAGAGATATTTGGGTGGTGACATTGTTGTAAGGATAAAATGCATATACAAGTACTTTGAAAACAAATCACTATACAAAGGTACAGAGTATTTTTTATAATTTTCCTTGGAGTTATACTGTTTTTCAATGTTGATATATTAGGCACATGCTGAGTACTGAGTGCTTGTACTTCTTTTTTCCTCTGTGGTTTTTGTTTGTTTGTTTGTTTGATTTAGCCCTTTGAGGAGAATTGGGCTTTCTGAAATCCTGCTGAGAGTATGGCTGAGATATTGCTCAAGTATGCCTGTGCCCTAATCCAGTTTTCTTTCCCAGAGCAGGGATGTAGCCTCAGTGATGTGGAGTTTTGGTCAAGGACCAGCACAGCCCAAAGTTTGTAAGCATTTCTTTAACCAGAGAAACATAAATGGTTTGAGCAAACTCTGAGTAATAATATAAGCCTTAATATATTAATGGTAACAAAAGAAACTGAGTTTTTGAATCTTAGACTACACTTTGGGCAGTCACTAGCAAATAAACTTCCACTGTTATTGACTTGGGGGCCAAGAGACTCTACACTAAATGTGCTGCATCTGCTCCTGTTTGATATGGCCTCAAACTGATAAATTTCTGCATCCTTGGCTAAATAAATCAGAAACTTAATCTAATTTTATGTGTGTGGGGGTATGTATGTTGTCTTCCTGACAATCCTTAGCCCAACTGAAATACTCTTCTATTATTTGCACACAAAGTGCTTTTTCTCATTCCATTAACCTTCCAGTCAGCACTAAGTTTACATTAATTGTGTGCAAAAGCTTGGGATGATTTTTCAGTGTACAAATGAGCCTAAGTGTCACAATGAAAAAAGTACAAGTTATATATGCTAAAACTTATCATATAGAATATTCAAAATACATAGCTGTCATCAAATTTGACTTCACTGGTGAGACTGATAACCCTAATGGCAATCTTTAAATGTCTCAGCCTTCATCTACAGAAACAAGGCTTCCTTGGTTATATATATAACTGCTGATCAAATGGTATCTACCATATCTAAAACTGTTTGCTAATGGGCAAAATATTAATGAAACTTTTTAATTAAATTTGTGCTAGAAAGCCTTGCATCTTCTCTTACACTGGGACTCAATATGAAATCTAAGAAGACACTATGAAATTAAGAACATGCCTTATCTAGTCATATCAAAATCTATTCAGAAAAGCCGGCACAAGGGAGGAAACACAAAGATGGTGACAGGGTGTTTAATGCTAGATAAAATAGCAAACAACTATGATTTCAAACACTTACTGCTAGATTTATTTCTTCCTCAGGTCATGGTCCATTGTGGGTTGGTAGAGAGGCTTTGCTCTTCACAAATTCAAGGATCTAGGTTTAAAGGGCACCATGGAAAGAGAAAACATAGCTCATAGGGAAGGCACCCTTGCTCCTTATACTTTGGACTGCTCATTTTATATTGGTTAAGTTGATTAAATGTCCTGCAATACAGTTAGCCCAGGAAGAGGAAACTGATTGGTGAACATTCACCAGTCTCTGCCATACCTATCATCTATTTTTTTTTTATTTCAGCATATTATGGGGATACAAATGTTAAGGTTACGTATATTGCCCATGCTCCCCCACCCCCTCGAGTCAGAGCTTCAAGCGTGACCATCCCCCAAACATTGCACATATCACTCATTATGTTTGTATATACCCATCCCCTCCTCCCCGCTCCCACCTGCCTGACACCCGATAAATTTTATTCCTACATGTCCACTTAGGTGTTGATCTGTTAATACCAATTTGCTGGTGAGTACATGTGGTGTTGTTTTTCCATTCTTGAGATACTTCACTATCATCTATTTTAATCAATAATGTTTTCAACTCAATGATTTCATGTTAGTAAGCAAAATATTAATTTGAAAAATTTACTCTTAGGAAAATTAAAAGAAAAATTTAGGCAATTATGGAGATAATTTAACCAAAAAGCATTTTGGTTTTCATTATCTGATTATTTCTATTGAAACTGTAGTTGATTATATTTTATGTTGTAAGAGAAAGGACTACATTTTAAAGATGCTTTTAAAAAGATGAACTTTGGCATTTTAGGAAAAGGCTAAATATAAATGTGTTATCAAAAAAGAACAGCTGACACATATTCTGATGATAGATCAGTGTTTAAATCCTGGACTAGATGATCAAACTTTAACAGCCAACATTTTAATGACTGTCTCCCCCAATGTATCTCAAATGCATTCTATTAGCAAACATGACAGTCCAATTATTTCCATGGCGCTTAGCATTTCATGGTGGCCTGTTGCCAATAGTAGAATATAGGGTGGGAAACATGCCAAAGAAGTTAACTGATTTTAAAAGCTAAAATATTGCCAGCACTGAAAATTCAGGGTCTATGTGAGGTAACTCCCCTGACCCTACTTAAACTCATCAGATAAGTAAATACCTTGGCACCTACTTAAGTAATAACTCTTTCCCTTTCTATTATGCAAAAAAAGGAGGTAAGTCAATTTTGCTACAAAGAACATGTTAGTAAAATTTTATGCCATATAAAAGGAAAAGTTTGTTTTACTTATCACTGGAGAATATAAAACAAATCAAAAATACATTGCTAAACCATTATACATTGATCTGGCCTACATCACTAAATCTAGAGTATAAAAAATTTGCCTTTCAAAACAGAAAAGAAACATGGGTAAATTAGATAAACTACAAAAGTATATGTCCAACCTTGGATTGTATAGGACCTTATTTTCTGTCATTTTATAACTAGTAAGGAAAACAATAAATGGAAAAATATAATCTATGACTTCCAAAAATGTCTGCATGAGGGTAAATATTAGAACCATACCTAATAGTGTCTGAGCCATAGTGAAAGTTTCATGAAGGTATACTGAATGACTAAATAAATAAATAATAGAATTGAAAGAGGACTGACAGCAGAAGAACTTAGTTTTATGCTATGCTATACCAACTAGCCAAACAATAGCAAATAATTATAATTATAGCTATACTTGATAGAGTACTTAAAGAAGTTGTTATAAACATATGCATTACATCATAACCCTATGAGGAATATACTACTCTTATGCTCATTTAAACAACAAGGAAACTAAGGTACAGAGGAAATAACTTGCTGATGGCAGAGCTGGGATCCAAATTCAGGTAGTATAGCTTTCGAGCTCTCCATCTACCCACTGCATTATATATCTCTATATGACCTCTGGACACCCTTTTCATTTTGAGTCATATCTTCATCACTGGTGAAATTTTGGATGAGATGTCCACTCAGGTCCCCTGTATTTCTAAAAAGTTTATTCTACCTAAAGTGGATTTGGGCTTATATGTGTAATTAGTATTGCAAACCAGACATTGGCAAATTTCCTCTAAAGGGCCAGATAATCAGTACTTTAGGCTTTGTGAGCCATATAGTCTCTGTCACAATGACTCAACTCTGCCATTGTAGCATGAAAGCAGCCACAGACAATACATAAACAAATGGGGCATTATGTTCCAATAAAGCTTTTATTTACAAAAACAGGCAGTGGGCTGGATTTGACCAGCAGGCTACATATAGTTTGTTAACCCATGTCCAAAGTATCATATATAATAAAGGAATAGTTACCCTAGGTTTAGCAAGAACAAATTTAAGAATATTTAGTATCATTGTGCTAGGAGAAATCTTGACACATCAGATGTTCAAGATTCCTGCCTTCACAACTACATCACTTGGGACATATGACTGACTGTCTTACACTTCATTTCTAGGAAGAGAAACTATACAGATTCAAACACCAAATTATTCCCTGTCAGTTTTTATAAATTCAAGATAGGCACACATTTGCATACGGTGCTATATTTCAAAAAGCTGTAGTCTAGGCTTTGCAAATCATGATTCGGTTATCAGGCTAGGTCACACAGACAATCAGATGCATGTTATAGTCAAAATGATACCCATATGCAATAATACACACATACACACACACACACTCTCTCTCTTCCACAGAAGGAATATTCTTATACATACATATTTTAGTTACAAGCTTTGCTAAATAAAATTTAGATTTTATTATTTCTATTAAAAATACATTCCACAGTAAACAGTGAGCAGAAAACATTTGTACCAAAAACATAGGTCATTTCCTCTTAAGGGAGCCGAAGGAACAATTTGGTCTAATGCCTCAACTTCTGTTCCAGCTGTATCTATGTGATAATTCAAAAAAAAAAAAAAAAACAACTTTACATTTCATTTAGTAAAGAGTCTGATACTCTGTTCTGTGCCTAGCACTAGATTAGAATTTCTGGGGGATAGGAGTTAAATGAGTTTGCCTCTGTTCCTAGGCAGCTTATACTTAATTTTTGAGATAAGACATTCTCAAAGAAAAGTGTTTACTAATGATAGACTTGTTGAATAACAATGCCAATAATAAATAGCAGTAAGAAAGTTAAAAGCAATTCAAAATAATAAGAAATATCATGTAGTACTACATAATTATTTACCAGTGGAGGATTAATAAATATTTTATAATTTAAGAGGAAGAAGAGATCCTATGGATTATAGTAACCCAGAAAAGTTTTGGGTTTTCATGGTTGTAAGGTTCTTTTACTATATGTGAAGTGGTATGATATTATTTAAAGGTAGACTGTAATAACTAAAGATGTATCATGTAAACCTGAAAGTGACACTAAAATAAAGAAATAAGTATAGCTAATAAGCCAACAAAGGACATAAGTGGAATCAACTAAAATATTCAGTTAATCCAAAAGAAGGCAGAATAAAAAAGAGAGAATAATAACAATTGGGAAAAATAGAAAACAAATAAACATATGCTACATATGAATGTAACCCAAACACATCAATAATTGCAACAAAATGTAAATAGTCTAAACACTCCAATTAGAAGGAATGATATGCCAGATTGGGTAGAGGGGGAATTAGGCCAATTCTATGTTGCCTACAATACAATTACTTTAAATATACAGATACATAGAGACTAAAAGTAAATCAAAAGAAAAAGACCATGCAAATCCTAACCAAAAAATGCCAGGTAAACCTAAAAACAACAAAACCAAAAATCTGGAGTGATTATATTAATATTAAGCAAAACAGACTTCAGAGCAAAGAATATTACTAGGGATAAAGACAGTCATTTTATAAGGATAAAGCAGTCAATTCATCAAAAAGATGTAACAATCATAAAAGTTTATATACCTAATAATTGAGTTTCAAAATGCACAAGCAAAAACTGACAGAACTGAAAAAATAGACAAATCCACAATTAAAATTAATTTCAATATTATTCTCATAATAATATTTTTTAAAAGTAACAAGATCAGTAAAGATACAAAAGACTTAAACAATAAAATACAGTTTGATCTAACTGAGATTTATATATAGATCACTTCATGAAAAAACAGTAGAATGAATATATATTTGGTTTAAGTGTACGTACAACATTTACTAAGACAGGTAATATTGTGAAATGTAAAGCAAGTTTCAGTAAACTTAAAAGGAATAAAATGATTTAAAGAATGTTCTGACCACAGCAATTACACTAGAAATCAATAACAGAAGTATACCTGGGAAAATACCAAAATATTTAGAAACTAAATCATATACTTCTATGTGAACCCACAGTTCAAAGAAAATATCAAAAGGTAAATCATTAAATATTCACAAATTACAAATTATATAACAATTATGTACCACTGTCTTTAATTTCCATTTACTTTTGTACCTCAGATTTCCACTTCTCAAGTTTTTCTTTCTAGACTAATTTTAGCTTTTGGCTCACTTTCAAGCTATCCAAAACAATTCTTTGCCAAAATTTTGGTAACTTCAATATCCAAAAAAATGATTCTTCCAAAACTGGAACCTCAGGTCCTTGACTTCCTTTCTTCCAGTGATCTTATCCTCTGCCTTCCCTTAGTTATTCACTCTCACCGTCAACCCCTTCTAAAATCTCAATTTTAAGCAGTTCACTTAACAACTATTAGGTGTCAAACAATCCTTCAATACAAAAGAACTTACAATTAATTGATCCTTTCAACTGTTCACTGCATCATATCCATCCTCTGTCTCCACTTCCCTTCTGATCTAGCTTAAATACCACAGTCACAATATTATTATAATAATAATAATATAATAATATAATATTAATTTATATATACTATCAACTCCTTTGTGCTTTCTTGCTTAGTATATTCTCTTGGCTAAACCAAAACTGTAGTTAAACCCAATCTACCACCTACCTACTCCTTGCCTGCCCCTGCACAGTTTAAGGTGGCTGGAGAAAAACATACAACTTTGCTAACTCATCCCGTGACCACTAAGTCACAATTGTATTTTCCTAGTCCATTAACCACTTCGGTACCGCGCTCACCGGCTGCGAAGCCTTGCCCACAGCCGGCACTCATAGTCTGCACAATAGTTCGTGCTGTGCATTGACGACGAATCCGTTTTGCTCTTGTGTGATGAGGAGAGCTTTAAAGCCCCTATGCTTGTTTTACTTTACAGGCAGCTTTAGGAAAATAACTATAATAACTCCTACTAAGGACTTGTTAAAAGGTCACAGATTCGTAGTAACTTATTAGCTGAAGGTACGCACTGCAACTGCAGAGATAAAAGCTGTAAAATAAAAGCTTTTGGCTGTCGACGAAAGTCGACGCTGGGCTGTGCGCGTTCATCTGTGGCTGTCAACTACAGTCGACGTTGGTACCGAAGTGGTTAAAGTTAAAAAAAGGTAGACAATCTTAAAGTAGAAGTGATTTATCCGTATATTTAAAATGAGAAGTCCCAGAGTGATGAGTTTATGTCTAGAATAATACATAGGCTGAATTTGTCT
>CAUYPO010040975.1:0-12194 GCA_963574435.1 Cheirogaleus major
ATGGTGGCGCATGCCTGTAGTCCCAGCTACTCGAGAGGCTGAGGCAGAAGGATTGCTTGAGCCCAGGAGTTTGAGGTTGCCGTGAGCTAGGCTGACGCCACGGCACTCTAGCCCAGGCAACAGAGTGAGACTCTGTCTCAAAAAAAAAAAAATCATAAAATACAGGAAGAAAAATGCAAGCAAATAGGGAAGATTTACGCAGAAACCTTTGATAAGTTGGTTTGTAACTAGGTTTGATACTTAATTTACAGGATTCCTAGCTCTCAGAATTCTTTAGTGATATTTCCACCACCACCCATCTTCAATCATAAACCACAAAGAAATGTTAGCACCTCCAAGGAAGTACTTGGATGTATATCCCTAAAAACTTTTTAAAAGTGAGACCAAATATTTAAAAACACATAAAATCTATAAGTTTTAAAACTGTTTGCCCTGCCTTGTCTTTCCTGCAAAAACCCCAATAAAGACTCATATAACTAAAGTAAGGCTTAGAGCAGATAAATAATATTCCTAAGATCAACAGAGAGTAAAATTTTGTCTGATTATAAATCTCATATTTTTAAAAATCACATTTTCAGAAACAAAAGAGGCTTAAGTAAGTTTCAAATCTTTATGGAATATTCTGACGGTTTGTGCAATCAATGGTGTCATCTAGTGGCAATTCATTCAAATTTCAACCAAATGTCCCAGAGGCCTATGCTAAATCATTAGAGAGTATCACGAAGCAAACTTTCTCCAACTTAAATGACTGTCAAATTACAGTCACCACTTTTTTGAAATAATTATAGATTCATAGGAAGTTACAAAGATAAAACAAGAAGGTATGTGTACCCTTCAACTAATTTCTCCCATGATTAGATTTAATGTACAGTATTGATGTACATACAATATCCAACACCAGGAAATTAACATTGATACAATGTGTATTTATAGTTCTATGCCATTTTTATCACATGCGTAGATTTGTGTAACTGCCATCATGTTCATTGAGAAAATATAAAAAGGTTCATAATTTGGACAAGAGAGCTTTATTTCTCATAAAGGATTGTAGCCTGCAGGTGGCCATTCAGCAGCCTGGAAAGCAGAAGCCCTGGTCAGAAGCCAGGATTACCTGCTTCAAGGAAGGGACAATGGTAACAGGAATTCATGCTGAGCAGGATGGCCAAATATATATATTTGACATGCTGTAGGAGTCATGAGTATTTATGAAAGGAGAAACACACCCATGTACAGTTGTGCTTTATACCCTTTTATGGAGTCCATTCAGTGGGAGGAGAGGAGGAGGTTTAGGATTTTATTTTTAGTTCACAATCATAAGCAAGATACAGACATATTCCACCATCTCAAATACAATCAGCTTTCTGTATCCATAAGTTCCACATTGTGAATTTAACGAATCATAGATAAAAAATATTTAAAAGATAAAATTACATCTGTACTTAACATGTACAGGCTTATTTTTTCCTTGTCATCATCCCCTAAACAATACCGTATAATAGCAATTTACATAGTATTTACATTGTATTAGGTTTTATAAGTAACCTAGAGATGATTTAAAGTGTATTGGAGTATGTACATAGATTACATGCAAATTCTATGCCTTTTTATATAAGGGACTTGAGCATCCTCGAATTTTGATATCCATGGAAGGTCCTAGAACTAATCCCCCAGGAATACGGAGGGATGATTGTATCCCTCTCTGCTACCCCTTTATAATCACACCCACTCCCCTCTTTTCTACCATCTCTAACCATTAATTTTTTTCCATCTCTACAATTTTGTCATTTTAAGAATGTTTTCTAAATGAAATCATATAGTATGTGACTTTTGGAGATTGACTTTTTTTCCACTCAGTATAATTCCCTGGAGAGTCATAGAAGTTGCTGCTGTCAAAATAAGTAATTAAAAATCTGAGCGGTTGGGACTTTAAAATATTCTGAGCCTTAAGGGAATGTGTTTATGAGACCTGAGTCACACAAACAGGCAGCTGTAACCTACTTTGTTTCTCTGATCATACCGTGTTTCCCCGAAAATAAGACCTACCCAGAAAATAAGCCCTAGCAGGATTTCTAAGCATTTGTGCAATATAAGCCCTATCCCGAAAATAAGACCTAGTGATGGGCGTGGCTACACAGCGTATCTGCACAACCCATGCATTTCATTGCTGAGCAGTAAAGATGATGAGCAGTCCTACTCATCTGCCCCATCGTGACAGCTACTATCCCAGAGGTGACTGGAAAGGTGCGGGCAGCCCCACCAACAAGGCCGGCTCCCCCTGTCAGGTCCCGGCCATCCTGTACGTGCTGCAAGCTGATGCTTTGAGGGGAAAATAACACATCCCCTGAAAATAAGCCCTGGGGTGTCTTCTTGAGGAAAAATAAATATAAGACCGTGTCTTATTTTCGGGGAAACATGGTAGATTAGGCTTTTTCCTTACCTACATTGTTTTGTAAAATGTTGTAAATTACTAACAGGCATTAACACCTTCTAACAGGTGTTCTTCCCTCTTAACTATTGATCTTCATTATAGATTAACTTCCTTTTTACCTTTCTCAAAAATACCTCATGACTATCACATTGTCTAAGATGGAATGTTAAATACATTCTTTCAAATTGGAAAGGAAATGAAAGCAAGCTGTGTAGAAAAGAAGACAAACAGTAACTAAATTGTAACTCATAAACCAACCTTGTATAGAAAATGTTGTCATCCTACTGAATTTCTTTGTTTTCTTCTTATATGAGCAAGACCTTAACTTTTAATTTTGGATCATTGACCCCATTTCTCTAGAGTACATGTTTTCTGAATGGCTATTCCCAGCTTTTTGCTTGAATAAACTCTTTAAAATTGGATTCTGTGATCATCTCAATAGACGCAGTAAAAGCATTTGACAAAATTCAGTACCCTATTATGATGAGAATGCTTAACAAAATAGGCATAGATGGGACTTACCTCAAAATGATAAAAGCCATATATAACAAACTCCCACCATCATCATACTGAATGGAGAAAAATTGAAAGCATTCCTGTTGAGAACTGGAACCAGACAAGATTGCCCTCTCTCACCACTTATATTCAACATAGTGCTGCAAGTCCTAGCCAGAGCAATCAGACAAGAGAAGGAAATCAAGGGCATCCAAATGGGGGCAGGAGAGGTCAAACTATTGCTCTTCACTGACAACATGATCTTTTATTGAGAAAACCCTGAAGATTCTGCCATGAGACTACTGGCATTGATAAACAAATTCGGCAAAGTGTCAGGTTACAAAATCAATGTACAGAAATCAGTAGCATTCCTATATGCCAACAACAGTCAAACTGAGAACCAAATCAAAGACTCAATACTCTTCACAATAGCAACAAAGAAAATAAAATACTCAGGAATATATTTAACTAACGAGGTGAAAAACCTCTACAGGGAGAACTATGAAATACTGAGGAAGAAAATAGCAGAGGACACAAACAGGTGGAAAACCATACCAGGCTCATGGATCAGCAGAATCAACATTATTAAAATGTCTACACTACCCAAAGTGATCCACAGATTGAATTCAATCCCTATTAAAATACCAACATCATTTTTCATAAATCTAGAAAAAATAATCCTACACTTCATATGAAACCAGAGAAGACCCTGAATAGCAAAAGCAATCTTAAGCAAAAAGAACAAATTGGGAGGCATCAATCTACCAGACTTCAAGCTATACAACAAGGCTATAGTACCTAAAGCAGCATGTTACTGGCACAAGAACAGAGACATAGACCAATGGAACAGAACTGAGAACCCAGATATAAACCCATCCTCATATAGCCATCTAATCTTTGACAAAGCAGACAAAAACATACACTGGGGAAAATAATCTTTATTCAATAAATGTGCTGGGAAAATTGGATAGTCACATGGAGAAGACTAAAACAGGATCTGCCCTCTCACCTTTCAAAAATCAACTGACAGTAGATAACAGACTTCAGCCTAAGGCATGAAACTGTAAGAATTCTAGAAGAAAATGTTGGAAAAACTATTATAGACATTGGCCTAGGCAAAAAATTATGAAGAAGACCCTGAAGGCAATCACAGCAACAACAAAAATAAATAAATGGGACCTGATCAAATTAAAAAGCTTCTGCACAGCCAAGGAAACTATCACGAGAGCAAACAGACAACCTACAGAATGAGAGAAAATATTTGCTTGCTATATATTCGATAAAGGGCTGATAGCTAGAATCTACATAAAACTCAGGACAATCAGCAAGAAACAAATCAAACAACCCCATTAAAAAGTGGGCAAAAGACATGAACAGAAACTTTTCAGAAGAAGACAGACTAATGGCCAACAAACATATGAAAAAAATCTCAACATCTCTAATCACCAGGGAAAAGCAAATCAAAACCACAACGGGATGTCATTTAACTTCAATGAGAATGGTCTTTATCAAAAAGTCCCAAAACATTAAATGTTGGCATGGATATGGAGAGAGAGGAACACTCATACACTGCTGGTGGGACTGCAAACTGGTACAACCTCTGTGGAAAGTGATATGGAGATATCTTAAAGAGCTACAAGTAGAACTACCATTTGATCCAGCAATCCCATTACTGAGCATCTACCCAAAGGAACAAAAGACATTCCATAAAAAAGACATCTGCACTCAAATGTTTATTTATAGCAGCACAATTCACAATTGCAAAGATGTGGAAACAACCCAAGTGCCCACCAATACATGAGTGGATTAATAAAATGTGGTATATGTATACCATGGAGTTCTACTCAGCCACAAAAAACAATGGTGATCTAGCACCTCTTGTATTATCCCAGATAGAGCTGGAGCCCATTTTACTAAATGAAGTATCCCAAGAATGGAAAAACAAACCCTACATGTACTTACCATCAAATTGGTATTAACTGATCAACACTTATGTACACATATAGTAGTAACATTCATCAGGTGTCAGGCAGGGGAGGGGGGATGGGTGTATTTACACCTAATGGATGCAGTTCACATGGTTTGGGGGATAGACACGCTTGAAGCTCTGACTTAGGTGGGGCAAAGGCAATATATGTAACCTAAACACTGGTACCCCTGTAAAATGCTGAAGTGAAAAAAAGAAACTATATTCAGATCCTTTCCATTATTTCAGGTTGATACTGTTTATATCAAATAGTCCATTAATTTATTTTAATTTTTATTTTCCTTAGAGACAGAGTCTCACTCTGTCTCTCAGGCTGGAGTGCAGTGGCACAATCATAGTTCACTGTGGCCTCCAACTCTTGGGCTCAAGTGATCCTCCTGCCTCACCCTTCCATATGTTTGGGACTACAGGTGCGTGGCACCAGGCCCAGCTAATTGTTTCTTATTTTTTGTAGAGACAGGAGCTCACTATTGTTGCCCAGGCTGGTCTGGAACACTTGGCCTGAAGCAATCCTCCCGCTTTGGCCTCCCAAAGTGCTGGGATTACAGGCATGAGACACCGTTCTTGGCCTAGTTCATTCATCTTTATTGCTACATAGTGTTTTGTGGTATGAATGTATCACAGTTTATTTGACCATTAACCTATTGAAGTACATCTGAACTATTTCAATTTTTGGCTGTGACAAAGAAATTTGCCATGAAAGTGAAGGATTTTTGTGATCATGTTCCCATTTCTCTGGAATAAATGCCCAGGAGCATGATTGCTGGGTTATATGGTAAGTGTAAATTTAGTTTTTAAGGAACTGCCAAACTACTTTCCAGAGTGGTGGTACCATTTAAATTCCCACCAACAATGTATGAGTGATCCTATTCCTCTGCATTTGATGTCACTATTTTTTCTGTAATTTTTTGAAATAAAGTATACATATATAATTTACCATTTTTATAATTTTTAAGTATACACATCAGTGGTAATAAGTATATTTATATACTTTTTCCTCCTCCCTGTTTCCCTCTCCCTCCCCTTCCTTAGCTTCTTATAACCACCAATCTAATCTCCATTTTTATGAGATCTCTTGTTTTTAGCTTCCGCATATGAATGAAAACATGTGATATTTGTCTTTGTGTACTTGGCTTATTTCTCTTTACATAATGGACTTTAGTTCCATCCATATTGCTGCAAATGACAGGAGTTCATTCTTTTTTATGACTGAATAATATTCCATGGTGTGTGTGTACGTGTGTGTATTACCCCCCACATTTTCTTTATTCCTTCTTCCATTGATGGGCACTTAGGTAGATTCTATATTTTGGCTATTGCAAATAGTACTGCAATAAACAGGGAGTGCAGATATCTCTTTGAAAATATTAATTATTTTTTCATTTGGATATATACTCAGTAGTGGAATTGATGGGTCATATGGTAGTTATATTTTTCATTTTTGAGAAACATCCATACTATTCTCCATAGTGGCTGTACTAATTTACATTACTAACAACAATGTATGAGGGCTCCCCTTTCTCCACATCATTACCAGCATCTGTAATTGCCTACTATTTTTTTTGTGTGTGTAAGCTTTTATGATAAGTGTGTACTAATAACTCAGTGTGGTTATAATTTGTATTTGTTTAATGGCTAATGATGTTGAACATCTTTCTGTGTGCTTACTTGCTATACGTATATTCTCTTCAATAAAATGTCTTCTCATGTTTTTTGTCTACTTTCTGATGGATTATTTATTTTTTGCTGTTGTATTTTGAAATTTCTATTATAAATATAAGTCCCTTTCTTGTAGGATATGGGGTTTGAAAATATTTTATCCCAGTCTGTAGCTTGTCTTTTCATTTTAATAATTGTCTTTCACAGAATAAACATTTTAAATTTTGATGAAATCCAATTTATCAATTATTTATTTTATGGATCATGCTTTTAGTGTCATGTCTAGTAACTTTTCACTGATACTAAAGTCCTCAAGATGTTCTACTATGTTATCTTTGGGTTTATCCTCTTTTGGAGTCAATCACATTTTTGAATCTATAGATTTATGTCTTTGTCAAATTTGGGAAGTTTTAAGCCATATTTCCTCAAACACTTTTTCAGACCCTTCCTTTTCCTTCTTTCCTTCTCAGGCTCCATGACACAAAATGTTAGATCTTTTGTTACAGTACTGCAGGTTCCGAAGGCCCTGTTCACTTTTTGTTTGTCTGTTTCTTCTGTTTGTCTCTTGTTCAGATTGAGTAATTTCTATTGCTCTACTTTCAAGCTTGCTGATTCTTTCCTCTATCCCTTCCATCCTGTTGTTGAGCCAGTCCGTTAGGTTTTTTAAAGAAGTTATTATATTTTACAGTTCTAAAATTTCCAAATTTTTCATTTGACTACCATAAAAATCTTCTTATATAATCCTAACATCTGTGTCATCTTGGTTTTGGTGTATGTTGACTAAAGTTAAGATTCTCCTGGTTCATGGAATGACAAGGGATTTTCATTTGAAACCTGGACATTTTGATATTCTATTCAGAGACTCTGTATCTTACTTAAATTATCGGTTTTAGCATGTATCCTTTGATACTTTTAGTGGGGGAAGATAAATGCTGTTTCATTATTGCTAGATGGAGGTGGAAGTCCATGTTCCCCACTCAACCTCCACTGGTATATAGGGTGGGAAGGTGTTACTCTTTCCAGTTTGGTGGAAATGGATGTCTTAGCCCCACTAGACTTCTACTTATATTACCCTGGCTGAAAGAGACAGGAGTGTATTATTCCTACTCTCCATATGGCCTCAACTGATACTATAGGGGATGATCCTGTCACCACTGCACAGTAGTGAAAATCCTGACTCTCCACTAATCTTCCTCTGACACCACCTCAACATAGAGGGGAGGAATCCCTCTTTATTGCCCACTGGGGGTGGAAATCAAGGCTTCCTACTCAGACTTTGTTGATGTGGGTGGGGTGGAGGTTGCATTTTTTTTCCATGATGTTTGGTAGGAGTAGGGCAATTATTGTCAAATAGTTTATATCTTGCTGGGCTGCTCCTTTCCTGGTCCTTTGGCTAGAGAAAGAAGACCTTTTTTTAGGATTTTTTTGGTTTATATCTGTGAGTATTTCCAAGTTGCTGGCATCTCCATCGCCCAGTCTGAAATATATAAAGCAAAGGAAAAACACAGTATATTTATACTACCATGTTACTTCTCAGAACACAAGGTTCCTAAGCAATCTGGCTTTCATCCTCTACCTTTCAGAGTATTTGTTTGTTTTATACATAAAATTCATGGTTGTTACCTGGATTTAATGGGAGAAATGGGGAAAGCGTGTCTACTCCATTTTGTCCAGAAATGGAGCTAGAAGTCAGTCACCAATTTTAAAAAAAATTATTACGGTGAAATTCACATAACAAAAATTTAACCAATTAAAGTGAAAACATCCATAGATTTAGCTACAAAAAGTTAATGATGTTTAGCTTCCAATCAAAAGTTACTAGATATAAGAAGAAGGAAACTGTGATCTGTAATGAGGAGAAAAATCAATCAATAGAAACAGATCCACAAATGACAGAGATGATGGCTATTATGAATATGTTTAAGGATTTCATGAAAACTATAAATACTGAAACTATAAAGTGAAACTTTTAGAACTGAAAAATATAATATCTCAAATGAACAAATTCTCCAAATAGGCTTAATATCAGATTGGATAGTACAGAAGAAAGAATTAGGGAAACTGAAGACAAAGCATTAGAAATTATCCAAATTGAAGTACAGAGAGAAAAATAAGTGTTAAAAAATAAACAGATCCTTATTGACCTCTGGGACAATATCAAGTGCCTTAATATATATATATATACACATACATATATATACATGCATATATATATATATTAAATTCCAGAAGGAAGGGAAGGAGCAGAAAAAATATTCAAAGAAATAGTGGCCAAAACTTTCCTGATTTGATTAAACATATGTAATCACAAATCTGAGATGTTCGAGGAACTCCATGCGGTATAACCCCCCCCCAACAAAAAATACCATACATGAAGGCCTATCATAATAAAACTGTTAAAGACTATTAATAAATAGAAAATCATAAAAGCAATCTGAGAAAAAAGATACTTATATACAAGAGATCCAAGATAAATTTTATTACTGAATTCTCATCAGAGATAATACAAACCAGAAGATGATGAAGCAACATATTTTAAAGGGAAATTTGTGTTAAAAGGAAGGAAAACCCCATGCCCAGCTAAAATTCTACGTCTACCAAAAGTATCCTTCAAAAATAAGGTTGAAATAAAGACATTTCAAACAAACAAAAGTGGACACAATCTATCATTGGCATGCCTGTACTGTTAATATAAAGAAAGTTCTTTAGACTAAAGGAAGATGATACTATATAGAAACTTGAATTTATGCAAAGGAATGAAAAGCACTGGAAATGGCAAATATATTCTGACATTATGTTTTCACTGCTGTTGAAGGTACTGATCTCTTTACATTTTTAACTAATAAAATTAGTATACTATCATATTTCAGATGTGGATGCAAACTTCAATGTAATCTGGTTCAATTTAATGCTTAATGCGGGACTCACTTCGTTTTTAACCACCTGTAGAGAGTCGGCTACATAAAAAATAAGGTACTACAAACTGGGTGGCTTAAAACAACAGAAATTCATTCTCTCGCAGTTCTGGATGCCAGAAGTCTGAAATCAAGGTGTCAATAGCACTATGATCTCTCTGAAGGCTCTAGGGCTTACCTCTGTCTAGCTGCTGGCAGTTGCCAGCAATCCTTGGTGTTCTTGGCTTCTAGATGCATCGCTCCAAACTCTGCCTCTGTCTTCACATGGCCGTCTTCCCTATGTGTCTGTATACAAATTTCCCTCCTCTTATATGAACACTCTAATCCAGTATGAACTCAATTTGTATACATCGACAAAGATTCTATTTTCAAATAAGTTCACATTGGCTGGTATTAAAGATTAGGACTTAACATTAATTAATTAATTAATTAATTAATTATTAGAGACAGGGTCTTGCTATGTTACCAAGGCCGGCCTTAAACGCCTGTCCTGAGCTCAACCTATCCTTCTGCCTCAGCCTCCTGAATAGCTGGGATCACAGGGACATGCTTAATGTGTCTTTTTGAGAGGCACAATTCATCCTACAACAGTGGTCCATTCCATATTTGAAGCACTCTAATTACTAGAAATTTCTTACAAGTCACTAAGTCAGTCTTCCTGTAGCTATAAAGAACATGACTAACTTGAACCAGAAGTTCAGTGTTATCATTCCAACTGAGCAAGGAACTGCTCTGTGACTTTGAGTCAGAATTTTAATTTAGCCTCTCTCTGAGCCTGCCTTTCCTGGTTTGTAGAATAAAGAGATTGGACAAGGAGAATAATTTTTCTACTTTTCAAATTCCAGGTTCCAACAGCACTTTCACAGAACCTTGTGACATTTGAAGGCAACTATCATACTCCCTGTAGGTTTTCTTTTTGTGCACTGCTGTTCTGAGTTTATTCATTTGCCATGGTTTCGGATCCTTCACAGTCCTCATTTTCCTTCCCTGGATACTTTTGAAATTACCAACGTGCTAAGATGTGGCAACCAGAAATGAAAAAATAAATGTTCCATATGTAGCCTGGCTCCTTAAGAAAAATGACATAGGGAGGCTGAAAAAAGAGAGAGAGAGCAAGGATGAGAGTGAGTGCATGAGACAATACTAGGCAAATCATAGCCACAAGCAGGCAAGAGAACAATTTAAAGAAACCATTATTTAAGGCAAAAAAGTAGGCCGGGCACTGTGGCTCATTCATGCCTGTAATCCTAGCACTCTGGGAGGCTGAGGCGGGAGGATCACTTGAGCTCAGGAGTAACAGACCAACCTGTGCTAGGCTGGGACCCGTCTCTACTAAAAATAGAAAAATTAGCTGGGCACAATTTGCTGCAGCAAGGGAGGGAGGTAAGGGCTTCCTATAAAGTTTGGGCTTGTGCTTTTGTGCTGAGTGGTTTTAAGGAGGGATGAGGGAAGAGAGGACAACCTCTGACTGGCTAGTGTCTAGAAGCCGCAGTTTGGTATGTTAATAATCCTTTCCCTTTCTCACCTGTATAGCTCCAGCGTTCAAACTTTTTTTTTTCCCCAGCACTTACTACTGAGTCCATGTTTGATAACTCTACTATCTCAAGCCCCTGTATGTCTGGTTGTTTCTGCTTGTTTTCATTCATATTATGCAGTCCTTTTATGTGAGGGTTGTTTTTTTTTTAATATGCCAGACTTTGCATTTGGAAAATTATAGAAACAATTGGAGTCCTAGGAAGAGGTCATCTTCCTCTAGAGTGGACTGACATTGCTTTTGTCTGGTTCCTTCATGTTATTCCAATTTTAGGCATTGAGATAATTTGAAGCTGAGCTTTAGTTGGTGTAAGGGCCATCGACTTCCAGTTCACGCCTGCTCCTACGGTGCAACTCTGTCTGAAACTAAAAAAGGAAGGTTCATTAGACACTCTTTTGGCAAATTCTGATTCTCATTCCCTGTTCCCCAAACCCTGTCCATCTGTTCAAAGCACTGTTCAATCCCTCAGCCTCCTCCTCTGGGGTTGGCAAATTAACCCTCCAGGACTGGCAGACATCTCCAGGGGAAAAGTGACCCCAAACTCCAGGCTCCTTCCCCAATTCTATGTCCTTCCCTACCTTTTAGCTCAATGTTTCTTCACTATTTTATTAGCTCTATGAGTCCATCAAGCAGTTAAAAAACACTTTTTTTTGTCCAGTTGTCTTCAGTTGAAAGGTTGGTTGGCCAGTCCATACCATATATAATTTTTTAAAATGAATTCTATTTTATTATCTTTAATGTTCTTACATAAAATTAGTAATCTAGGTATGGAATATTTACAAGCTTTTTATTACTAAGAGCAAGTTGTTATCCAATGCCTCACTCTCGCAAACCATGATGGATAACAAAATTAATTTGGCTTTCTGAAGAGTATTTTACATTTCTTTAAACATAGAGTGTACTAGAAACATGTTTTATATCACAATTCTTCACAGTTAAGTTGGCCAGTTCCATTTTCTCCTACTGGGTCCTCTTTAATTAATTTAGAACAAAGCCCTCAGTTAATCAAACATTAAGACACTCATGAGGTGGATATCTAAAATGTGGTATATGCTCACAATGGAATATTATTCAATTCTAAGAAACGACAGTGAGCTAACACCGTTTATGCTATCCTGTATTAAGCTTAAGCCCGTTATCCAAAGTGAAGCGACACAAGATATGGAAAAAGGGCTC